>BKZX01000575.1:559780-564780 GCA_014362285.1 Fagus crenata
AGGAAGTTCAAGAGGTGAGGTAGAAGAAGATGTGAAGAAGAGGAAAAGTCTAAGGAAATGGAGAGAATTAAATAGAGGTAAATGTTAAAAAGTAAGAGTGAGAGAATTAATTAATTAGAGGTATGGGTGAGGAGGAAGGGTGTGGGAATAGGAAATTTGATGTGGCATCTTTAGGGAGAAAGCTAAAGTTTCACCTATTAGTTTATACTAGTCGTAAACCTGTGCGATGCACAGGAAAAGTACTGAAAATAAAATCTAAAAAATCAAGTCTGATTAGATAGGGAGAAGAAAGTGGGTAATTATTACATGTCATCCAAATACGTTATATATTACTAACTGTTAGGCTTTACAATCATAATCAATTGCAAGTTGGACTATAAATTTGGGTAACAGAATCAATTGAAAGTTACAAATTGTCGAGCTTTTTATATGTAAGATAATCAATTGGAAGTTGCAATTAGGTCTCAATGGATCAAGTGTGAATCCTTCATCTAGATCTTCAAGAATAAAGATATATATATTTTTTATAATTAAGAATCAAGATAAATGATATCCCATAACAATTACTCTGCAAAGTCAACATGCTTTGATTAGATAAAAAATGGGAAATTGTTTGCACATTCAACATGGAAATGCATCATTTCCAAGTCATGCATAAAATTCTTTTTAAGTCCAACACATAGCACCTATCTACCAATAAAAGACCAACAGATGTCCATGTAGCAATGCAATGCTCAAAGAAAAGGAAAAAAATGCCCAAGTACTTGATAATCTAAAATCTATACAATATTCTACCACATGTTATTCTACCAATTTACCAAAGACATTATGTATTTTGAGTAACACCAATAGCGAACCAAACAAAAAGCAAACTGTTATGCTACGTAATGAAACTTTTATAGACAAAACGTGATCAGTTTCCAATTTTAAGTATGTAATCAAAGGTGACGATATGAAATAAAAATGGTAGAATAACAGTATGTTATTCAGCTGAAACAAAAATCGAGCAAAACCAAAAACAAAATCGTAATCATCAACCTTTAATGCCTTATGTTACAGAACAACCCATTAATAAGGAGATCAAATTCATTCCTATTACTTAACTTATTGACAATTAGACTAAGAGCCAAAAAAAATTAGTCTATTATTGAATTCTATTCATTATGCAAAAATTATAGATATTAAAATTTAGTTCAATATATATAGATTTAAACATGTCATGATTCACAAATCACAACATGTACAGATTACTCCAATTATTAGAGAGGGAATTATGTTTGAATTGTAGAATCATTGAATCGTACCATGCATAATCATTGAAAGGTATCCATATAACATATGAATAAATTGAGAATAAGTAGACAAAACACGAGTACTATGAAAAAGGAGAATTTTTGTACCCAAATAAAATAAAATTATAAGCATATTTTGTTAATATTTATGCCTCAACAATTTGTACACTTGTACATCAATGAGGCAATACCCAAAAAGAAAAAGGGTTTACAATAACATACCGTGCGTGTAACCTACAATTTACCTTCCTTTCAAGTTGTAATATTAAAGTGAATATTCAGCCACTTTTTGTTGCAATGTGATAATATTGGAAAGGGCAAGCCATTAAGTTTGTATCTTTTTTCAGTAGACCCTCATACCTTATGCAATATTCTAACATATTTGTTCAGAATTGTGATACATCCACTTATATAGATATGGGTGTAAGTAACGGCTTATTATTTTATAATTAAAATCTCAAAACGTAATAGTAATTTGCATTAAAAACCATTAAAACACAATGTTGGCAGCCAAGAATGAGCTTATAGGTGACATAATGAGTGTTGTAATGGAGTTCGGGGGAATATGAAAGGGTGCTAGATGAAAATCAGTTTTATGGTTATATGAAATTATGTTAATGGAGTTTGATAGAGGAATAGTAATGCATGGAATTCAAAAAGTTTGCACCACGCCACTAATATTGTAGTCAAACAGTAATTTGAGATATATGTTATATGAAAACAAATAGTCAAATATTAACTAATGTTTAAATGTAATGTTAAGGTAATTCCAAAAGGGAAGTCAAGGGTAATTAGTGGAGACATAAGTGGGGGTGGCTTTAAATTAGGAAAAATAAAACAGTCAAACATTAACTAATTTTTTAAATGCAACGTTAAGGTAATTCTAAAAGGGCCGCATGTAATTAGTGGGGGTGGGCGGCATGAAAAAAAGAAGTTTGAATTTATTTCAAAACCTTGGCTATTAAGTATTATATAGATGGGTATGAACTATGAAAAAAAAAAATAGAGAGGGAGATAAGCAGTCAAGGAAAAGGAAGAAAAGAGTGGAATTAAAAAACCGATGGAAGGTGAAAAGGCAAGGGAGATGAAGAGCAAAAGAGAGAGAGTGTTAGAGATTAAGGCATGTGAGAGAGAGATGAATGGGGTGGAATAGTGTGGAAGCAGCAAATCTGACATGGCAGCATTTAGAGGAGGTTGAAAAAATTCTCTCAGCTTCACCTTTTAGTTTATATTATAGATATTATAGATTATAGATTTTAGATTTTAGATGATAGATATATAAACAAAAATAAGATCCCGACTTTAACATCTTTGCCTATGACTAGTTGTAGCCTTTTGTATTTTAGAAAATAAAATTCTCTCGTGCAGTCAAGATTTACCTTATACTTTCATAAAATATTTTTCTAACTCCACCCGTACTCACACGTGAATCTCACCTGGATTTTAGGAGGATCTTGGATGAAAGATAACAAATATGGTTATTTGGCATAATGCCAGAGTTCAAGTAGTAAATTAGCTAAAATAAAAAGGTCAAAATATTGTTTTCGTCCCTAAACTATACATGAGTTTCATTTTTTGTTCCTAAACTTTGACAAGTTCGTTTTTCATCCCTGAATTTTGAAAAAGTTCATTTTTACCCGACTCTCGTCCTTTTATAAAAAAGTCTAAAGACGAAATTCATGTGTAAAAATGAACTTTTTTAAAGTTTAGGGACGAAAAACGAATTTCATGCAAAATTTAGGGACGAAAACAAAAGTTTAACAAAAAAAAAAAAATAACATAGTGTGTAAATGCAACCCTCTAAAAGCTTAGAGGTACACATGCATTTTACCAAAAAATAAATAAAAAGCATACATGGAAGACCATATCTGTTGTGGCCAATTAATTAGTAATAGTAATTAAACTATTAGCAATTTATATTTCGTTCGGCGGAGGGGTCTCTTGTAGGTCCGCTCCAAGGTTGGGCCTCTTACAGTACAAGGTGACCCATATTGAGAGGTCCATTCAATGAAAAGCACACATGAGATATTATTGTTGTAGGTTTGGGGAGGGAGTCCATAACTTGGGAAAGCTGAATTGGATGATTGTATCAGCAAACCTTTCAAAATCACAAACCTTTCATCCCAACACATCTAGGCCTACTACTACACTTCCGAATCCGAATCCGAATACAAATCCAAATAGTTAATGGTAAAAGAAAATCACCGACTTTCACCCTTTGACCGACCTCTACATAACTGTATATATACATTAGCAAACCCCCCGTAGTCCCATACATCAATTAAGCTCCACAGAAATCCAAGAATTTGTGAGTGATGGCCATCCTCTCCGATTATCAAGAGGAGGAGCAGCATCATCAATCTTCTTCTTTTTCTTTCAATGCTATTCTTGATCCTTCCAACCCTCTAGAGTTCTTGGAATCTGCCTTCAACTTTGCATCTCAAAAATCCAACTTTTTTAAGAGCGATTCTGCTGAGAAAGACATCATGGTTTTGGTTCATTCAATCAAAGAAAGGACTAAAAAGGCGGCTGAAAAAGAGCAAGAGGAGAAGCAGAAAGAGAAAGATAACAAACTTGTTCCGAATGAAGGGAACGGCCTCGACATGGAGAATTATTCATGGGGTCAATCTCTTCAAGAGATCACTATTAACGTGCCAGTCCCTCAAGGCACTAAATCCAGACTTGTTTTGTGCGACATAAAGAATAAGTATTTAAAGGTTGGGCTCAAGGGTCAGGTTCCAATTATCGATGGAGAATTATTTAAGGCTGTGAAAGTTGATGATTGTATTTGGAGTTTGGAGGATGAGAAGGCCATATCTATTCTTATGAGCAAGAGAGAGCAGTGTGAGTGGTGGAAATCTTTGTTGAAGGGTGATCCAGAGATTAACACGCAGAAAGTTGAACCTGAGACAAGCAAGTTGTCTGACTTGGACTCTGAGACACGCTCTGTTGTGGAGAAGATGATGTTTGATCAAAGGCAAAAGCAGTTGGGCCGTCCCACAAGTGATGACATGCAAAAGCAACAGATGATGAAGCAATTCATGGCTCAGAATCCCAACATGGACTTCTTGGGAACAAAGTTCACATAATTAAGACAAAGAAGAAACTAATCTTCGTAGTTCCTAGATTTTTAAGGTTAGGAAGATTGGTTCTAAGATATTAATTCAAGTACCTAAGAATATGTTCAGTTCCTTTTTATTTTTGCGTTTTGTTCAGGATTAAGGATTTATTTACATATTTAAGCTTGTGATCATGTGTTAGATTTATCGAACTTCAATTTTTGGTTGATTTATAACAATCTATAATTTGATACTTAAAAATAATTTTTATATTGGCTATTAATTCCATTAAATGCAACCTCTTCCATTTTTTGTTTTCTTTTTACTTTTTTGGCTTAGTGTAAGATGGGGAATGTTGGATGCAATGACCATCCAATTTTGGATTGTTATACTGAATAAATTCTTTACATGCTTCGCTAAAAAATAAAAAATAAATCTCTTTACATGCAAGTTTTAATACTATTCCACTAAAAACACTTTCTTCTCGTCTATTCCCCCAGTAATTTTGTCAAGCAAGTTCCCCAAATCACTGTCCAATTGTCTATTAAATACAACATATATAGTGAAGCTATCGGAGGCCTGGGTTATACACCCAGGCTCCCTCATAGGCGTCCCACTTAGGGGACTTAAACCCTCTACAAAAGGCTAT
>BKZX01000575.1:569780-594491 GCA_014362285.1 Fagus crenata
GTCATGGTCGAATACACAGATTCTAATTATATGGAATACATGAAAGAGAATGGCTCCATACTCCAATATGGATCATGCTTTGAACCATCCTCTGTTTCGATAGTGTCCCTACTTCAAACTCATAAGTTAAAATTTACCAGAGGACCAACCAAAGGACTATTGATCTGGATTTTAACTAACAGTATGTCTGGACAGGGGGAGAGGAAAAGATAGGAGTGAAAAGGTGAGGTTATACTCGCGCATGTTTGGACTTCTGTAAGGTGAGGGGGAAAGGACTCAAGAGGATTTAGAGAGGTAGATTATCCCCCTCAACCCCATTTTTGTAATTCCCTCAAAATTGGGAGAATTTGGAAGGAGAGAATATTTTGTTTAATGAATTTTTCTCTACCTTTTTTTTTTTTATCAGTAATGAATTTTTCTCTACTTCACTTTTTACCCTGAACAATCTCTTAAAATTTCAATGATTTTTTTTTTTTTTTACCTTAGGTGTCCGAGCTAGCGTTCTGTAGATACGCTAAAATTTCAATGATGTCTAAACATACCCTTATCGCTTATCTCAATCTATTGTTCAATTACATAACACCTTACTCTCTCCTCTCCTTTCCACCCTACAAACCAAAGGGGAGGAATACCTACTCTCCCCTCCTCCCTTTTCATTTTATAAAAACATCCAAACAAAGGACATGGATAACCATTCCCTCAGCTCCCCTCCCCCCTCTTACCATCTACTCCCCTTTCCTTCCAAACTTCCAAACATAGTGAAAGACTCAATGTATGGATTGTGCTCCTACTTTTTGTTAATCCTCTCTAATCTGTTACATATGTTACCCATGATAACTGAAGAGATGTAAATGGAAGCTTTGTGCAGGACATATAAGTGGTTTCAAGAAAAATGTAGCCACCAATTCTCCTTGGGTATTTCCCAGTTTCATTGAAATTTAGCCAATCAGAAACCTGAAATGAAAGTGTAAAACGATTTTTTCTTTTCTTTTCTTTTTTAAAACCATGAGAATCATTTTTTTTTATAGGTAAAAAACCATGAGAATCATGAATGATAGTAGACATCTGATTTAATGAGTAAAAAACCAAAAGCAGTATCTTTATCAAGATCAAGCACATTTGTTAGGACACTGAAAGAAATTTGCAGTGGCATTGTCAACATCAATCAGCAAGAATTAAAAGAATCAGCAAAACTTAAGATCATCCAGATAGGTAACCACATCAGTCATGCTTATTCTATAATTGTGGTAGACATATTCCAAACAAATTCCAATTCAAATCGAAAAGATACATTAGCCAAACCTGCCCCAATACCAAGCGGTATCACTAATTTTTTTATTTTTTTATTTTTTTTTTCTTTTTGTTGACAGGGCAACTGTGAATGCATCTGTTAGAAGAGCAATTTTTTTATTTTTTTTTTTTATGGTTGGTTATAACAGGAAAAAACTAAGTAAGTGTATACTTACAGCAGGGTGCAGGGCAACTACAGCAAAAACAAACACAAAGATCAGGGTCATAACAATAAAGAAGGTGTTGAGCCCACAGTCTTGTCCAGATGGCGTGAACCAATGGAAGAGAAATCCCGAGAAGACAAATGTCGCCAGATAACAAACGAGTGAAACAACAAATAAGGCAATGTACCTATATAAATAAAGAAGATAAATCTGGTTGAAGAGTGCAAAAATATACTAAATAAGTAAACAAAATGCTATCAGAGGTAATACAGAAGAGATGCTACAAGGAATTAAAAAAAGCCAAAACTAACCAGAACTGCTCATCAAATCCAACCCATTTGTCATTCCAACTATGAACAAAATCTAACAAAAGCACAACTTGAACAAGAAGAAACAATCCAGAGCCAAACTTCGATATTGATTCTGCAAAACGTAAAATCTATCTGTCAGCTTGAATCAAACTAATAAAAAAATATCTCATGGAATGAAGTACATAGAACAAGATATATCATGTTCTTTTATTTTTTATTTTTATGTTTTTTTCTTTGACAGTGACATTATGCTATAACAGCTTAATATGATAGCCTCTCCTGGGATGACTCTAAGGAAGGCCAGACAGATGTCTTGGCCGATTGCCTCACACTAATCTAGGTGCACACGACTAGCAAGGGAAAATATGTACACAAATGCAATGACTAATTAGTTCACCAGAGAGATCTATGTGGCAGCTGACGGGAAATTGAAATTGTTAAACCCTAGAGTTATTCACCCATCTTTATATGTTGTCAGAAAGAAAAATCATTACTTCCTCCAGCCCACTTTGTTTGTCCAATATTCCATTTTTGACTGTCCCAAAATACTCGTCTTTTAAAAACAAATCAAAATAAATAAGTTTCGGACCCAAGGGGAGTGGGAAGGGACAAAATAATTGTTACCAACTTCCTCATATAGCCCTACCCTTTAATTTATTCAGGTGTAAATTCTTGAAGGTTTATAAGAGCAACATTGAAAACTTATATATTTACTTTGAGAGACAAATCTATTTAATGATATTCCCTTAACAAGATTTTCTATTGGACAAACAAAATGGGTCAAAGGGTGTATGACATTTTTGTAACATCAACGAACTTAAATGTTAGCAACAGAAATTATTAAATTAAAAAAGAAAAAGAAAAAGGGAACAACTGGAATGACCAGTGGCTGGGTCTAAGACATAACAACATAACCAGAATCACTACTACTGCGACTATTTGTCCGATGGAGCACCTGAAGCAGTCCAGAGGAACAGAGATAGGGAAAAAGAATCTCCACAAAACCGCCAAAAGACAGTAAAATATATATCATACCTAATAATCAGTATATGCTGAATAGCACAGCCTATACTGTTCCTATCACAATATCTAGTTCAAAAATTCCGTTTAGTCCAAAAGTTTAAGATGAAGTTGATTATCATCATCATTTCTAAACAATGAAAAATAAAAAGGAAAACTGCTATGCCTGGCTTAGATAGAACCTTTAATGGAAAATACTGCCTACCATAGAAGCTGATAATCTCATTCGGAAGGAAAAACATCAAGATTACCAAAAGAAACCAACTAATGATTTTCATCATCCATCCACCATGGTGTAAACTATCACGAGGATCTTTCTGATTTTTCACACCAATCATTATCGTTGCTAGAATAGTGAAAAAGAGAAAATTCCCGAGGCTAACTCGCAGAACAGCATCTGTTTCGAACCACTCCCTGTTAGGTGTCTTATGAAAATGATTAATCCCTGCATGATGAACAAAATGAGATTAGACTAATCCTTAAAGAGTAACTAATGACACAACCAAGAACTCACTAGCTGCTTTTAACGAGGTAAATTGTTATCAAACTTCCATGGGAGAGAACTTCTTTGCCCATTTGTAGACATTCCATTAGCATTACAGACGAACTTGATATATGAAAGGAAAGAACAAGAGATTTAACAAAAAAACACATACAAATGCAGATGTTTGGCACAAAATCATAGGCTACAAGAATGAGGAAAGAAACAAAATCCCCAGGAAAACAAGGGGATATAAGACCATGCCATCCCTCTAGTATATCCGGTCCCCTATGTCAGAAACTTTTAGCTGGGAAGACTTTCTTGAAACAGATACTTCAGCCCAAAACTACAATATATTGAATCAGGGAAGTGGGCTTCTAATGGTACATCCTCACTTAATAGCACCTCAACTACAAAAAGTTGGGTACATTCTTTACAGTTAAAACCAATTTTTTTTTTTGATAAGTAAACAGAAAATATACTGGCTTGGAAGCAACTCTTTTTAGTGAAAAACAAAATTATGACAGTTATACCAAAATTTTCTATTAATGGTAACTGTTATAGCCTCCTTCGATGACGGTAAACAATGTTTATCAATGTGAACAATGTGTATTATGTTATTCAAGTTACAATTTTTTATTAATTTATTAATTTTTATAACAGAACAAGTTACACAATTCATATAAGAATAAAAATTAATAAAAATAGGAAAAAATTCAAAGTCATAACTCTCATGCTTATCAGTGCTTTTACTAGCATATTTTCTATTATTTCTACGTTCTAACTACTTAAAACACAGAGATCTTGATTGATAGTTCTGTAACCTCTTTTAATTTGGGTGACTAAACACCTTTGTTTAACTCCATGCTGTCATCATACTAGGTTTTTACGTCCATTAACCTCCACAGTCAAATAGTGATCAATTGCAATTACTCCTGCACTGACTTTTGTATTTTAATGAGTTCTTTTATTACGTTTCCAAACATTTTCATACATTTCCAGATTCTCTTTAATTTTTTTTCCTATCTTCTCTCAACTACTTTCAGAACATAACATTTACAGCTACGGCTTTGCCCTTAGCGAGTTTACACACCCAACGGAGTATCAATTCAAGCAAACCAATCAACATGTTATATACAATTCAAATCTGCAGTATTTTTTAAGCAGAGACCATTGGCACTAAACTATACATGAAAATTTCATAAAATGATCACAACATTTTATCAAAAAGTTGAAATATTTGGAGAAGGCTTACAAGGGATCTTTTCCATTAGAGGCGCAGCGACCTCACGGAGAATCCACGAAACAATGAGGGAAAGCGCAAAGAGGCCACAATAGGCAATTCTGGCAGAACGGCGGCTAATTCCGGAAACGACGGTACGGCACGCATCGCAAGCACAAGCCGCACAGCACGACGCAAGGCAAGACGCTGCCCACATCTTTTTTTTTTTTTTTCAAAATCAAGCTACCAGTTTTCCTTTTTGAACACCCTAATTATCAAAACAAATCTAGGTTGAGAAATTTTAATAATGAAAAAGTAAGACAATAACAATAATCATGATCTTAATTAAGCTAATCAGTAATGAAATTACATCATGAAACGATGAATTTCGAATTGAAAGGGATCAGAAACCCTAATCGTTAATCCTGTTGTTTGGTTAACGAGACCAAATTGAAGATAATAAAATTAAAAGCACGATTTTTTAGAAAAATATTAGGTTGTGTACCTGAAACAGATAGAGAGAGACGATTCCAGAGAGAAGAAAGGAAAAGAGTAGAGAGGAATGGATTGCTTTTGAGTCGGGACTCGTATTTGTATTTGGAGAACGAAGAATAATAGGCTGAGGTGGGGCCGTGGGGTTGCAACTTGACTCGGTCAGTCACTCGGTAAACTCAGCCGACTTTGTTCTAAAATGAGGTCCGTGAGTTGAGTTGACTGTTGAGGTCACAAGTGGGTTACGGTTCAAGGTCATTCGGGTGGGTTGAAATTTGAAACCCATCCATATATATATATTTGATTGAAATATACTTTACACCCTCTAAATTTAATTAATTTTGATTTTATTCCTTAATGTTTTCAAATTAGAAGAGGGTTGAAAGAAACATAATTGAGAATTGGAATCTTAATGGGTTTGAGTTTGGAGATTTCACGTTCTTGCTGTGATTTTTTTTTTTTTTTTTAATTTAATGAAAAATGTTTATTTTTTTAATTTTTGTTTTTAAATTAAATTAAATTATTAATTTTTTATTTTATGTAACTTTTTATATCTTAAATAATTTATTTTAATATTTATTTCAAATTTTTAATTTTTAGAATACAATTGACACATGGTATGATTTAATTGAATCACTTGAAATATGTGTTAGGTCTAGGTGACACTTAACGGTTAGAGGCTAAAGCTTTTTAAACGGGAGAGTTAAAGTATACACGAATCCCAACTAAGAGGGAGCGAATCAAAATTTGAAAACATTAGGAAACAAAATCAAAACTAATTAAATTTAAAGGATGTACAATACATTTCAATATATATATATATATATATATATATTTTGGATAACGGGATTTGGATACTAAATGTCTAGTTGAAAATATTAGGAGGTGTCTATTCAAGTACAAAACTCTTTGACACTAAACTTTACTTTTAATGTGGAGAGCAAAGCTGCCAACTAGGGTGAACCTCATGAAAAAGAATGTCATAACGAATAATTTATGCCCAATGTGCCAGATGGAGATTGAATCTAATGGTCATGCCCTTTGGCGTCCAGCAGCATCGACAATATGGAGTTTGGCACCAAAAAATTGAACAATAGAAAATAGGAACGAATGGCAAAATGGACAAATTAAGGGTGGCGGGACTTTGCAACCGGTTTTACTTGGAGGGAAAATTGAAATTTCCCTAAAATTTAACCTAAAGGCAGCCAATACAACACTCTACAGGAAACATAAAAAAAAAAAAAAAAAAACTCGTCAAATCTCCTTTTCAATGATTTGGGAAGCTCATTTTGGCAGCAGTATTTTTCTCTCTCCAAAATAAATAAATAATTTTTTTCATCTCAATCACAACTCCGTCGGAGTCGAGACTCACTTGAACCACAAAATTCAACTACAAATCAACCCCAAATCAGGATTTCAGTCAAAACCAACCGAAGCCACTGTAAAATACCAAACAAAAACCAACACACAAACCACTAGAGCCACCTTGAACCCATAAACCACCGAAACTACCGCTACCTCTGTTTCAGGAATTCAAGATCGTCAGTGAGAGAGAGAGAGAGAGAGAGAGAGAGGCAGTCGTGAAGAGAGAGAAAGAACAGGTAGAATTGAGAGAGAAAAATTACTCGTAAAGCTTTTAGAGTCTTTTTTATTCATGTCGTTCGAAGACAAAATCCTAGTGAAATAACCAATCTAAAAGATTGAAGCCAAAAAAGAAAAAAAACATTGCCTTACAATCAAAGTGGTCAATATCGTACTATAACCGTTTCAAATCAATTTAAGAAACGAAATATTTTGGTACTCGTTTATACCGGCGTACTGTTTCGAAAAATTACCGTTATATATATTATTTTAATAATATAAACTTGTACAAAATAACTTTTTAGACTAATATATATATATATATATATTATTTTTTTGCTAGAATAAATGAACAAAAACAAAATAGGAAACAAATTCCTTTTCCAAAGCCTCCATTACAAAGGTAGGAAATGACCAAGGAACCAAACACCCTGAAAAGCAAGCACTTAAGCCCCATTTACATAAATTATAAGATGCCCCATTTGCCTCTCTTCTCACCCACCCAAAGGAGCAATTTGCAAGTTCCTTAGCACAACACAGTGTATCCTCCAACAAATGTTTAGTTTCCCATTGAAAGGTGATAGAGCTACCAGTTAAAGCATCAATACAAGTTTTGGAATCACTTTCAACAACGATACTTTGAAGATTAAGCTCTTTTGCAAGTTGTACTTCCCATAGAATGGCTCGAGCTTCAGCAACTGTAGGTGACACATGGGGAATCAATCTTGTCCAGCCTAACAAAGCATTGCCCTCCCAATCACAAAAAAGCACTGCCACACAAGCATTTTTTTCACCAAGGGCTACATCACAGTTCAATTTGTAACAACCTACTAAAGGTTTGATCCACCTTTGCACTGAGATGTCTTTATTGGATCTCTCTTGATTTAGCAAGACTGTAGAATGCTCCTTAAAATGCTCAGCCATCTTGAAAGGAATCACTTGAAAATCCACTTTTTCGTTATGAAAAACAACTTTGTTCCTCAACTTCCAAATGAAATCCATTATTAAAGCTGCCATCAAGGTAAAATGATCTTTGGAGACACCATCATTAAACCAAGTAGAGGAAGGATTAACCATAAGCTTTACAAGATCTAAGCTATTGCCAACATTCAACAAATCAAGACGTATCCCCCAGTTTGTGCTAAACCATGCAGCCCTCGTAATGATGCAGTCTTTAAAGAGATGTAAGCATGTTTCCTCATGTAATTTACATAGGGGGCATACTACATCTTCCACCTCAAAAAGTTGTTTCATTCTAGCTCTCATTGGGAGAATATCATTTGCAACACGCCATAGTAACATTTTTAGCCGTTTATGAAGCTTCAACCTCCATAACTTTCCCCACAACTCCCTTCCATCCTGATTAAATCTGTGAGCTTGACTAATGCCATATGCAGACTTCACTGAGAATTCTCCTTTGATATCAGAGATCCAAACTAATGTATCAGGCTTATCTTGCAATGGTAGAGGAATTTTAATGATTGCATTAACAGATTCTTCATCAAATAAGCTTCTCAACTTTCGGTGATCCCATCCATCGCCATCAATGTCAAATAGACTCTGAACTACCATGGGTTGTAATGATACTAAGTTATCCTTGGGTTTTGGACTGAAGTTCGCCAACCACAGAACCCAAGGATCATCCCAAACACTTATACTTAACCCATTACCCACTATATAGCAGGCTCCTTTCTTAATAATTTCCCTAGCTTTTTCTATACCTCTCCATATAGGAGAGGTGTTCTTTCTACCCCCCCTCTCAACCAATTTGCTCTTTTTAAGAGCTTGGTGCACAAATTGTCTTGATCTTTAGCAATCATCCAGCCCACCTTAGCTAACAAAGCTTTGTTAAAATCTTTGAATCTTCGAAACCCCAACCCTCGATTCTTTTTTGGTTGGCAGAGCTTATCCCAATCTTTCCATGCCACAAATCTATTTGCATTATTTGTTCCCTTCCACCAAAACTTTCTTGCAACTGCATCTAACCTTGAGCAATTATAAGTTGGGATATCAAATGTAGACATTGTAAAAGTGGGGATGGCCTGCACTATATCCTTAATGAGAGTGCTTCTCCCTGCCCATGATAGAGCTTTATTTTTCCAGCCACTGAGCTTTGCTTCGACTTTCTTATTAATATATCTGAAATCCTTCACCCTACTTCTAGAAAAAAACATAGGTGAACCCAAGTATTTAGAGTCAAGGGCCAGCTTCCTAACCTTTAATCTTCTGGTGATCTGCTTGACTGTAGTTGCATGCACAGTTTTTGAAACAAAAACACCTGATTTGTCTTTATTTATTTGCTGTTCGAACCAGGAGCAATACTTTTCAAACACTCTTCCATTGTCTTGATCTCTCGCACCTTTGCATGACAAAATAAAACCACATCATCAACATACATTAAGTGTGTAAATGATGGTCCAATTCGATCAGCTTTAACACCTTTGATATTTCCAGCCATCTGTTGCCTGCCAATCAGCCTTGATAATACCTCTTGACATATAATAAATAGGTAAAGGGATAAAGGGTCCCCTTGCCTTAATCCTCTACTTGGTGCAATTTCTCCCATCTTGCTTCCATTAATTAGCAAAGTATAGGAGATAGTTGATACAAATTTGAAAACCCAACTCATGAATTTGTCATTAAACCCCAATTTCTAAGAATTGTTACTAGAAAATGCCAATCCACACGATCATAAGCCTTCGATAAATCAACCTTATAGCTGACCATCCAAGTTTTGAGCTTTCTAGTTTTAAAACTATGCAATAGCTCTTGAACCATAATCACATTCTCTGCAATCCACCTTCCAGGGATGAAAGCTGACTGATATGGGGAAATAAACTTGTGGAGTAGAGGTCTAAGTCTTGAGGATATAATTTTTGAAATGATTTTGTAAACTCAGTTACATAGACTGATAGGCCTGAAATGATTAAAAGTTGTAAAATTTTGTACCTTGGAATTAGGACAATGAAAGAATGATTGAGCTCCTTCGGGAGAGGATCTCCTCCTATTGAGATTCTTCCATTCCCTCCAATTTTTAACTAAAATTATAACATCTGGCACTTAAAAAAAATCTAACGGTCTTAAAACACTTATGAAAATCACATAAAATTAAATAAGTGCCACATGTTATAATTTTAGCTAAAAATTGAAGGATGCAATAAGAAGCTTTCCTAGCTCCTTCACCATATTCCCTTTTTTTTTTTTTTTTTAAGTAGACTAATAATATATTCTTTTAATAATGGGTAGAAATCTAATATAATTTTGTTTGAATGTTCGTCATATCATAATTGCATTTCCCATAACCGAAACAATATTTCCAATTTTTTTTCTCACATCATTTTATTACTCTAACTTTTTCTCATTCACAATCTCTCCCCTTTCCTCGAGAGTTCAGATTCTTCTTACTTGCTTCTTATTTCATTTTTCTTTTCTTCCTCACCCTCACCGTGAAAGGTGATAACATGAGACTAGTGCACTGCAAAAATCTCGAGTCCGATATTTATAATAGAGGTGTACCGGTACCGGATTGAGTACCGGAACGGAAAATTCCGGCAATGCAATCCAATATCAACGCCTTCTTCAAAAACAGCTCTGCTTCTATGCCACCCAAATCTCCGGACCCGCCTCCCATTTTTGACGAATTGATCATCTGGGAGAAGAAAGAACACAACGCGTAGAGCTAAAACCCCAGATAGGCAAGCTCTTTGTTCATGGGTTTTGGACTTTCGAATTTGGAGTATTTATTTTTGCTTGTCTAATTGGCTTTAATACATTGTTTCCAATCTTGATTAATATTATAATACAGTCTGGGAATCTAAATAATAATTATGTTAAGTAATTAAGTAATACATTTGGGTGTATCAACTTAGTTGCATAATGGGTTTTATATAAGGTATGGATACCGACAAAATTGTTTTTTTGGGTGGACAAAAAGAACTGAATGCAGTAATGTAGGGGAAACACTAGTGAAGAAACCCGATTCAGCTGATTCTGGAAAAGCAATTAATACAAACAAGAAGAGAACCTATGCACAGTTGCATTTAGAGTTGGGTCAGTCTGATTTTAACCTACACACATGTTCAAAATGTGGGGTAAAGTATGCTCCCGGAGAGGAAGAGGATGAGAAGGCTCACAAGGGATTTCATAGAGACTATACTCTAGGGATTCCATTCAAGGTATATTACATCACAAGCCTCACAACTTGTCATCTCAGTAAATTGTGAAAATAGTTTTGAATTTTTTTTTAACAGGGTTGGTGCATTGAAAGGGTAGTCCATATGCCTTTGATTGAAGGTGGTCGAATCGTTTTGGTGTTAGATTCTGACCCTTTTGCATATAGGAACAAGGTTCATGTTTAATTTTTGATGTTTGATTTTTATTTTTTATTTTTATTTTTAAATTGACGAATAAGATGGGTTTTGGCTTAAATGGCATTTCTTCCAATCTTCCTCCTATAAGAATGGGTAGAGGGTGAGGTTGCGGGTTTTAAACCCATTGGATGCATGTGAATTTTACCAATAAGAAAGAAAAAATTGTTAATTTATATCATGATATGCAAATGGGGGCTTCTTTAGTTAAAGTTTTGTGGTATTAAATTGGGACATTATTGTATTGGCAGGTTGAGGAAGTGGTAAAAATGATGGAGATTGAGCTTGGAAGTGGATGGATTTTCCATAAGAGCTGTAAGGTGTAGGCACTATCTTTCACTTGATTGTTTGCAAGGTTTTGTTTCCTCTTTTATTGAAAGAAATTGCTTGAAGATTCTTGAGCTGTTATTGATTTTTTCATTAAATTTTACTTGATTCCATTCAGATTTCAATGAATTCCAGAATAAGACATCAATTTTATGAATACAATTTTTATAATGATTTTGCACTTGTGGGAAACTCCTTGCCGAGGGCTTGTGCATCACTTATTTTAAAACCTATCAAAATTTTTTATAATGATTTTATGGCTTCTTACAGTTATTTAAAAGCTAAAATTTATTCTTATTCTTCTGTCTGCATTAGTTTCCCGTCCTTGAATTCTCTCTTGAACATACATAGTATATACATGTTTGTGTGTCTGAATTTTGTATTGAACTTCTTAGCCTTCTGTTTTTTTTAGAAACTCAAAAGTATTTGGAATAAATGATACTCCCATAGCATCTCCTCCTAAAAGTCTTCCTACTGATGGAGGAAATCTGTCTTCCCCTGACTGAAATTATCTTTAGGAATGCCCAATACTATCCACAGCATAAGCTACTCTATTTAGTTTCCAATAAGCATGTTTAATTCTAACTTCCTGGAAGTCATCCAATGAATTAAGAATATCTTGGATCAACATCCACATTCTCCAAGGCATTGTTGACTTTCCAATGACAAAATCGATCACCACTTTAATTTGGATATACCTATTTCCATATTGCAACTGCTTGGGCCAAACCATCCCTTAAAGCCCCATGCTCTACTGATGTAATAGATGAACCTCCCTATAGTCTAGTTACACCAGATAGAGTGTTCTGGTGCTATGCTATCTCTAGATTACAAAGCCATTTTGCTATTTTTTTTTTTCTAAATTTAATTGGAAGAACAATGTTTGAATAGGGGTCATGCCTTTGGGGTGTATGATTGAGCATTGAGATGTGACCGTCATTCTTTGCTTGTTTCTTGCTTTGGCAGGTGTATCTATTTATTTCCTCCCAAAGGATTGTAGGGTGCTTACATGCAGAACCAATAAAAAAAGCATTCAAAGTTTGCTCAAGCTCACTGAATGGGGGATCTGAGGGCACTAATGCAAGGGAAGTGGCAAGACAAAGTTCAACCACTCTCCAATTTGGGGATATCAGTTTTAAAAGGGAAATCAAGAAAAGAACCTGTTCTGTTAATAGTTCTGAGGTTTCGGATGGGAGTCTCAATGGAGCAATCATTTGTGAAGAAACGGTACCTGCTGTCTGTGGCATTAGAGCTATTTGGGTTACTCCATCTAACAGAAGAAAGCACATAGCTAGCCAATTACTAGATGCTGTGAGGTAAGATTTTATAATTTGACACACTCCATGTGTTCTTCTCTTGTTCTGGGGTTTCTGATTTAAAAGGAACTGAAAATAAATGGCATCTTCCTGTATCTCTTTCACATACAGCCAAACCATGCGAGCTAAATGATGATCAAGATAGTTGAAACATAGGGATCTTAATAACAGATATGAATGTGTATCACTTGGTTCTTGAAATGAAATTATTTGGAACCTTTGATAATAAAAAAATTGTCTGTTTTCTTTTGGTAAGAAATGTCTTTCTTTCCTAGACTCAAAGATGAGGTCCTTTGATCTTCTCACTTGCATCCCTTGGAAGTAGTCTGAACTGATTTCTTTTTTCTCAATCAGTTGCCAATGTGCTTTGCACTTATTTTGGCTTTTCTCTTATTTTATGTGGTTTGCAGGACGAGTTTCTGTATGGGATTTGTTCTTGAACGCTCTCAACTGGCCTTCTCTCAGCCAACCTCAGCTGGAAATGCATTGGCATCCAATCATATCGGCACTGGATCTTTCTTGGTGTACAAAATCAACAATCTAAACTCATAGATGGTTAATTATAAATGTCTACACTAAGCTCCCTTCTGATGTTCTTTTGCCACTTGAGAACTATTGCTAATATTTGGTGTAAGTATTTACCACCTCTTTTAAGCTGAGTTGTGCAGATGCACATCTGCTGCTATAATTAATTGCTTGTATCATAGGGCTTAAGCAAACAACCAATGAGACTAATTTTGCATGGATAAAGGTCTATAATTTCCACAATCTGGTCAGAAATGGATGTATCATGTTCAATTGTTCAGATTTGGCATGAGAAAAGTGAGAGCTTTGCAGTGAGGTTGCTGGTTTAAAAGGTTTCATTTCATGACTCAAATGTGTTAAATTCCCTTAGCAATTCAGCAGACTTAATACTGAGAAGACAAATAGAACAACCAAAAAGAAAGTTGGGTTTTGTTCATGATAAAACGGCCTCTGTATATATGCATCTTATTGGTCTAAGAGTAAAAGAATCTGTAGCCGTCTAGGGTAACAAAAATGAGGGTGAAAATAAAAATGGAAGAGAAAAATAAAGCAGATAGGACTATTTTTAAGACCTCAAGGGAGGTCTAATAAATTGCCCTTATGATAAATACACTATTACACTCAGCAAAGTCAGTACAAGTTAGCTCTAGCAAACCTAATTATACTATCTTTAGGTGATCTGGTATCTGACAATTCTGCGCTTGACCACTAATAAATGTGTGGGCAATGGGATGGGATTCAAGCATATGGCCAAACCCATAAATAAAAAAGGTTTTTAGAGAAAGATACTAATTTTAAAGGATGAGACTTTGAGCTGATTCCCTTTCAAGCTGGAAGAAGGATTTGCTCAGGATTCACGTGACAATCTATACGCTGTTAGATTTAGAAAATAAAATCTGAACCATGAAATGGACATGAAGGATTTTGAAATGGAGATGATCCTATTCCACATATTTATGAGATTAGTGAACTCTAGGATACCTAGGTTAGAATAAAAAAAAGAAGAAGAATATTTAGGGGGAAAACGCATGATAGGCTGATTTTAAAAACAATTTCGCAAAAAAACACTGTTTTGAAACTAATGAGTTATACAGCCTTGTCTCTGGTAGAGACGAGTTCCAGTCCAAAACATTTCCGTGGCATTTTCTTGAGTGTTTCGTGGCATTTTGACGTGGCAGTAAATTGCCTGCTGGAACTCGTCTCTTGTAGAGACGAGTTGCAAGCTTCTTTTTTAATTCCCTCATTTTGGCGCGAACACTGTTATTCCTCGTAATCTGGCTGAAACTTGTCTATGCTAAAGACGAGTTCCATTGAAATTATAACCACTGGTGAGATATTATTTAAAAAAAAAAAAAAAAAATTTGGCTTGAACTCGTCTCTGGTAGAGACGAGTTGCATTGAAAATGGAAGGTTGGCTGGAACTGGTCTCTGCTAGAGACGAGTTCCATTGAAATGGATATTATTAAAAAAAAAAAAAATCTGGCTGGAACTCGTCTTTAGTAGAGACGAGTTCCGTTGAAGCTTATTATTAAAAAAAAAAATTGGCTGAAACTTATTATTTAAAAAAATATATATAATTTGGCTGAAACTGTGTTTATAAAAAATAATTTTGCTGAAACTCGTCTCTAGGAAATATACACAAATACAGGTGAGAGAACCGGAGGCCATAAATGAAAAAAGTGGAACTCGTCTCTTCTAGAGATGAGTTCCATTGAAATATTTCAGTTTTTTCAGCCCACCTTCAATTTATTTTGTTTCTTCTCTCTCTCTCTCTCTCTTCTTTACACTTAAAACATATTCTTATCTTTCTTCATCGTTCTTCACTTTTCCAACATCAGTTCACTTTTCCAACCAACATCATTGATCAATTAAAAGGTAAAACAATATAAGTTTTGTCATTTCTTAGATTTGTTTGTTTGATTTAATTTTGAAAGAAGTTTTAGTATCATTTTTTTTATTTATATGTTGTTTAAAGTTAGTATCATTATTAGCTTATAAACGTTTTTTGTGTGGGTGTTGAACATTATTCCTTTGGTAAACATGAAACATCTCTATTTTTCTTGCATAACGTGAAGTATGTTTGATTGAACATGAAGTAACAAGCTGTAACGTGAAGATGTGAAGTATATGTTTGAATGATCCAGTCGCCTGAATCAGTGGTCCAGGCGACTGAGTCAGGCAGAAAATTCCCAGGCACTACATCCAGTCTACTGGACCATCAATCCAGGCGACTGGATCAGCCAAATACATGTCATCCAGTCTACTGGATTAGTGTTCCAGTAGACTGGATTGAACGACTACTCCAGACTTCCCAAATCTTCTTGGAGATGTCTACTGGATATTACAACCATTTTTATATAATATGTTATGTAACATTTGGATATTAAATATTACCATTATCATCTTATTACTTGTTTTTTTTATGTCACTAACTAATTGTAAACTACATTTAAATTAAATAGGTTTGCATATGGCGCCAACTATATATATTGTCTATCTTCGCTTCAATGGGGAGATTATTTATGGTCAAAATGGAGCTAAGTATCAAGGGTCGCAAATGAAGTTCATTCGGGTTCATCGTGGGATTAGTTTTGTCGAATTGGAAATGAAGATATTCAATGCACTACAATTGGACAATCAATCTCATTGTATAACAGTTACATACCGTTGTCCTCAAGAGGTGATTTCACCTCACATTAATTACATGACTCTATTGATAACAGACGACGACGATATTAATCTCATGTTTGACATGTTAGATGGAACGCCTGAATTAAAAGGTATTGAGTTATATATAAGTGTGGAGGATTGTGTTGGTGAAGGTGCTGAGCCTCTTACACAAGATGATGGGGATGGATTAGAAGTGAAAGATTGTGTTGGTGAAGATGTACAACAAATGACTGTGGATGATACTGCTCCTTTTACACAACGCTTTACAGTTGGAAGGTGTACACCACAATTACATGATATACCAACATCGGTGGAGGATTGTGGTCCTGGCACTCGACATGAGTATGTTCCATTAGAGGTAAACCCTTTACCTGGAGTGCATGATACAATGATGTTGGAATTTACTACTGATGATGATGAAGAAAACGTTGATTATGATAATGATTCGTATTTTGATGATGATGATGATAATGATGCGTATTTTGATGATGATGATGATGATGATGAAACAACTGATGTTCATAATGACGAAGTTGATGATGTGGTCCCTAGCCTCAAACCCAAATCCTCATCGTTTACTACAAACACATGTGATAATATAAATGACACTTCCTTTAATGATGAGGTGACACCACTTGATAGTTGGGATAAAAAGCAAGAGTTGAGAAAAGGGTTGTTTTTCAAGAGTAAAATTAAGGTTCAGTATGCATTGAAGGTTTACTCTTCACGTGTCAATCAAGAATATAAAGTGAAGGAGTCAAACAAAAGAAAATTACATGTATGTTGTAGTAATGGGTGTTCATGGAGAATGCGGGCATGCATGCGTAGTACACATGGATTTTGGGAGATTACAAAATACAATGGTCTCCACACTTGTAGACATCCCAACATCAGTAAAGATGGCAAGGTATTTAATTGAAATTTTATTGAAAGAGAAGTGAGGAGTTATGTAGCCAATGACCAATCTATTTCAGTGAAATCGTTGCGGCATCACATGTGTACACAATTTGGCCATAAAATTTCTTACTACAAGATGTGGGATGCCAAGCAGAAGACAATTGCTAACATATATGGGGATTGGGGGGAGTCTTATCAGTTGTTACCGAAGTTTATGAAAGCACTAATCGACTCGAATCCGGGTACACAAGTGGAATGGAAGACATATTGGAGTGAAGATGCAGGTAGTGCTATATTTGAGAGTGTATTTTGGGCTTTTGGTCCTTCAATTCAGGGGTTCGTGCATTGCAGACCAATTATCTGTATTGATGCAACACATTTGTATGGAAAATATGAAGGGAAGTTGATGATTGCCATGGCAATTGATGCGAACAATGGGATTTATCAACTTGCCTTTGTGATTATGAAAAAAGAGTCGAATGATACATGGCGTTGGTTTTTGTGTTGCCTTAAGAAACATGTCACAAAAAATAGAGAGTTTTGCATCATATCAGACAGACATGGGGGTATCCTGAATGCAATGAAGTGGAAAAAATTGCAGCCTCTAAATGCATATCATCGATTTTGCATCCAACATTTAGTCAGCAATTTCAACACACGATTTCATGACAAACGGTTGAAGAACATGATACAGAGAGAAGGTGAACACAACCAGCTAAGAAAATTCAATGCAACAATGGACTCCATTAGACATTATAATAAAGATTCTGCTGACATACTCGACAAAGAGACAGACGTTGAAAAGTGGACATTAGCAAAAGATGGTGGACGGCGTTATGGGGCAATGACCACGAATTTGTCTGAGTGCTTCAATGGTGTTCTGAAAGTTGCACGCAACTTACCTATTACTGCAATGATAGAATTCATTTATTTCAAGCTTGTGCATTATTTTAATGATCGCCGCATTAAAACTCAAGCTTAATTGACTTCTGGTCAAGCGTTCAGTACACATGCCATGGAAATCTTTCAGAAGTGGAGTGAGAAGGCAAGTTTGCATCACGTAATAGAGTTTAATCGGGAGGAAGGTACTTTTCAAATCCAAACACAACTTAGTCTAACCAGTATGAATAAGGCGAACCCTAGACATGTGGTGAAATTGGGTAATAGAACATGCAGTTGTGGGAAATGGCAAGCGTATCATATCCCTTGTTCACATGTAATTGCAGCTTGTGCTAGTCAGCACATCAATGTGTACCAATATATTGATCCATTTTATAGTCTTACATAAATGCTAGCTTGCTATCAACCACACTTTGAACTGATGAAAGATGCCCCGTATTGGGAGGAGGACCTTAACTTCCCTATGTTGCGACCTGACCTAAGATTGCTTCGACAACGTGGTCATCCAAAGTCAACAAGAATTCGGAATGAGATGGATTGGAGGGAGAATCAATATAAGCAGAGTTGTGGATTGTGTAATGAAGATGGGCATAATCGTAGAAAATGTCCTAATGCAATTTCACATCAAGAAGCGGTGTTGCCTCAAAGTTGGTAAGTGGTTACTATGAATATTATACTTGTATTGATCAACTTTGTTTGTTATCACTTAACATGTCTTTTTAATTATGTTCTCTCAACTTTGTTTGTGTTATTTTGGTTTATGCTTTTCTATTTCTATATTGTAGATATTTTCGATGGATAATCACATGTGGAGCCTAAACAAGACTGTTCTTTAGCACTTCAACTTGCAAAATCTGAGAATTGATGTTGGATAATGGTAGAGAGTGATTCCAAATTTTGTGTGGACACCTTGTTGCAAGAGTTTTTTCGTTGCAAATGGAATATTTCTGCTCTTTGTAATAATGTTATGTGTTTAGTTTTAGATCTGAATTGTATTCTTGCTTTGTTTAATGACAAGAATTCATTTAGTAAAAAAGCTATACATGGTGCTTCCTTAACCCGTTTATGTTGGTGAACCATTAAACTGAGTCATTTAGTATTAATGGTTAATTTGAGCTTTTTATGCTATTATTGTGGAAGTTGTTTATATTATTCTCTCGTCTCTAGGAAGGAACGTATACGCTACAATATGATTTTTTGTATCCATTAGGCTTTTGTAATTGTACATGTGCTTGTAATCATGTGAAATGCTAGTATTTGATGGGGGTGCTATTAGGTTTTTTGAATTTTAAATTTTGGAATAGCTGGGAACTGCAGAATTCAAAACCAGGGACAATCCAGTCGACTGGATTTGGAAGTCTAGGCGACTGGATTATACCAGACCTTAATGATCCAGTCGACTATATTGGTGTACCAGTCGACTGGATCAGACAGAAAGTCTTAGGGTGTGGTTTCAGTCGACTAGGCCATTTTTTAGCCACTTGGATCAAGGATGCAGTCGCCTGGATCCCTGATGCAGTCGACTGCATCCATCTTTTTTCAACCTTTAACTAATTTCGTCTATACACAAAAACCGTCTGTAAACTATCATTTCACCTTTATTAATGATGGCAAACCATAAGATCAAAACTCAGAATGTTCAATTAAAAAGGCCAATGACTTATTGTGGCCATTTTTTTTTTTCATAAGGTTTATTGTGGCAATTAACATGTAGTATTGGGATTTGGGTGTAACCGTGTAAGTTATCTTTTGCCCTTTATCAATTATGACAAACCCTAAGATAATATTCAATTAAAAACACTAGGGAAACCATCTCAAATTTGGGGCATCATACCCATTTATCAATTCATAAAACATAACAAAATGCATCAAATTTGAGCAAACCAAATAGCAAAATAAACAAGAAGAAAAAATTACAAGAGCTGCAACGAAAATGTACTAATGACATAATATCAATAATGAGTACACCACAAAATGTCATATTTTCTCCCCTCGGCATCATCAAAAACAAAAATAAAGAGAAATAACTATATGCCCTGATTAATCAAACACTCATTGATTTCCTCCATGGATGTTTCCAAAGTAGCAAAGTGCTTATCATAACTCGAGAATCTTTTAGTAATCATGGATGAGAAGTTGTTGAAGCTTGTCGTGTGGTTTCCTATGCTAGTGGCCATAGAGTCCAAACGTCCCAACACGAGTTGAAAGTTGTCCTCATTGACACGAGAGGAGCTAGAAGGTGCGTTTGGAGGCTCTTGATCCTCTTGCATTGCTTCTTCATTTCCTTTAGCTTCAGCTTCATCCATTTGTGTTTCTTCATCCACTTGTTCCATCATAGGTGCATTTTTCTTAACCCAAGTGTCATCCTTAAATTCATACCTCATTTGTCTCATGGTAGTTTCTCCATAAACATCCTTATGACTTACATCGCGAGTCTCTTTTTCACCACTTAAATCTACTCCAAAATAATGTAGAATAGTAGTGATCTGGAGACCATATGGGAGGGCGCCATTCTTCTTTTTGACACAAGTGTCCATGTGCCAACCAATATAGAATGCAAGATCAAGTTTGACCTTATTGAGAATGCACCACAGTATGAAAAGGTCTAGATAGGAAGTGTATTCGTATGAACCACTCTTAGGAAGGATGTTGTGGGCTATGATGTGATGAATGATTCGGCTTTCTAATGTGAGCTCGGCAATTTTGGGTCTATAGGGTACTTCAATGCTAGGATTTTCACACATTTGCCTAATTGACTCTAAAGGGTTATACCCTTCGAAATGCACCCCTATTTGTAGTATAACGTTCAACACCGGTGCGAGGAACTCCTAAGATAGAGGCTAATGTGGAATGGGAGAGTGAAATGGATTTACCCTACACATAGGAGGTGATTTTGGAATGCTTAACTTCAAAGTGTGTGTAAAAGTGTTTAACAAGAGTGGTGTATTGAATTTGACGCTTTGAAAGGAAATTTTCCCATCCTTGAACTTCAAAAAGCTCTCTAATATGAATGTGGTAATTAGCAAAGAAAAGGAAATCAACAATTTTGCCAAAAACTACCGTTCTACGGCTAATGTCGTCATGGAATCTTACCGCATGCTCGGAAGAAGTGAAGGTGTTGTCTAATGATGAAACTTCATCCCTTTGAGCCTTTGATTTGAGCCTTTTCTTTCTTGGATCTTCACTCACGGATTTCTTTGGAGCCATTCGGATTCAAAGAGTTAGGGTTTTCAATTGGGGGTTTTGGGAAGGTGATAGTTTTGAGAGTGATTGGGAGTGATTGGGAGTGATTGAGGGCTTGGAGTATGGTTGAGAGTGATTTTCGATTAAAACCCTAAGAGAGAGAGTGAGAAAAATCGATAGAGAATAAGAGAAAATAGAGAAAATGAAGTTTGCAAAATTTATTAAAAACCCAGAAAACGTAAATCCAGTCACCTGGACACTCAGATCCAGTCGCCTGGATGTAGGTCAAATTTTTTTAAAAGCTTTTAAAGCTTAATCCAGTCGACTGGATTAAGCTTCAAAAACTTTCTGCCTGATCCAGTCGATTGGGCACACTATACAGTTGCCTGGATCAAGCTCCAGTATTTTTTTTAAAATTTTTTAGGGCCTAATCCAGTCGCCTGGATACACTATCCAATCGACTGGATTAAGCTTCAAAAACTTTCTGTCTGATCTAGTCGACTGGACACACTATACAGTCGCCTGGATCAGTCTCCAAAATTTTTAAAAAATTCTTTAGGGCCTAATCCAGTCGCCTGGACTCCTTGATGCAGGCGCCTGGATGAAGGTTGAAAAAAATTTCTTCCAGTTTTAAAGCATAATCCAGTTTTTAGTATTGGAAGAATGGGTTTAGGCCCTTGTGCGTGTTCTAGATGTTGGTTGTTGATGCTTATCAAGGAATACTATGTAAATCTAGGTTCAACAGGAGCAGGAATGGCTTTCTAACTTCCACCACAACAATTGGGCATATGGACATTTGACATCTTCAAATGTTGACTATTATCATTGTAATCTAAAATCTAATTCACTCCATTTTGACCATAACAATTTACATATTAATGTGACACCATTCCCATAAGTCACCTTCTCTATAGTAAAATTAACAATACTTTCAAAAGAAAAATCATTTGTAAAATCACAAACCATACTAATCATTTGGAGCTAAGCTGATTTCCATTTATAATTGCATATGACAATCCCCATCCCGGTCTTTCTAGTGTAAGAGCATGAGCTCAATAAAAAATACAAATATAAATACATATCAAACAACCAGTAGCAAGTTAAAAGCTATACATTGACTTCAAGGTCATTCAACTTTCGCATTTTGGTGCTTGTTAATGGACTTGTCTTCTGAAACTCACATCTCAACCATTCGAGTGAAGTTATCACTCAGTCCCACAACAAGGTTTCCTCTTATTGCGAGGTGGGTTCCTCTTCAGTACAACAGGCATATCTGGTTGTGGCCGTTTTGTACCTCTACCCCTACCCCTACCATGATCACCCACTTCAATATCCTGAACCAAGTCCTCTAACTGGGTGGCTGAGGAAGGGCCACTTGGCTGAGGAAGGGCTGGTGCTGGACCACTTAACTGGGTGGCTGATGCTGGACCACCTGATTGGGTGACTGAGGTTGGGACAACTAACTGGGTCACTGAGGATGGACCAACTGACTGTGTGGGTGAGGATGGGCCAACTGACTGTGTGGGTGAGGATGGGGTAACATGTACAAATGATGCAAGTGGGCTGAATGTCTGGGTCAGAAAACTGATCGTATGCTCATGGTGGGTAGTTGAGATGGGAGTAATAGTGTGGGCAACTGAGATGGGAGTGGTAGTGTGGGTAACTGATATGGGGGTGGTAGTATGGGTAGATGACATAGGGGTGGTCTTAGTAACGGTGGTAGCATTTCTCAACTGGATGGGAGGCACACTCATACTACTACTCGGATCGGATGGACGTGATAGGCGCTGCGCACGTGGATGTGGTGGGCACTGCGCATGTGGACGTCGCCTCCGAGGAGCGGTTGGAGGAACAGTTGTATGAGTATTGGTGTCTGAGTCTGTGTTAACTCTTTCCACATAATCAAGCCGATGCAGCTCATTCGAAGCTTCTAATGCATTAAATGCCAATTGATATGCCTCCGCTGCTAGCTCCATAAATTTCGCCGGATCCAACTCTTGTTCAAGATGAAACATTTCGCATATTCGCATGTTGCACAACGTCTGTCAAAATGTATAGTATGTCAGTAAAAAATTGTGTCTCAAAGATATCCAAAAGATGTACGGAATTATTAAGTTAAAAAATTTACCATCATCTTATAACAACAGCTCCTGCGACTGATAAAGCGTCGAGTAATCCGATGGTACCAATCCATATATGGATCATGATATGCCATAAGACCAACCATTTTGTCACGAGTGACAACATGCTCACGTCGATGATCCCATATACTTATGTAATGCCTCCAACGTTGCCTCCAATTCTCATGTACCTTACCCCTAAGATCGCAATCATGTAGTTTCTCATTGGTATTAGCAGGCTGGGGTATGTCTTACTGCATACCAAATTGACATAGAGCACGATTAAGTAAGTGCCACTCTACGATCTGGAAACATATTAGAGGCGTCACTGAACGCCATACCTCCTGCCCTATCCGACAATACTCAGGCAACGAACTCAACACATCATCTGTGTATGGTTCCCAAATTACCTACAAAAATTTAAAAATAAAATGCATTAATAAATGATATATGCCCAATAACAATATAATATAATTCAAATTTACCATGTATTGAATAACAATATAATAACAATAACAATGTAATTAAAACAAGCACGTTACCTGATCAGGATGCTGCCTAGAGAAGTCCGATCGATACTGCTCAAGCACATGAGTGGACACATCCTTTATGTCTTTCGCATTGCGCCACTTACAATGGAAAATTTTGCCATAACCTTATTTTGTAAGGCATATAACATGTTCAATGTCTATACAAAAAACAAAATAGTTACTTGCCTAATGCCATAAGGACCCCCTGGCAATGGTTGGGCAGCATCAACAGGCACTTCAACATCAGCATCAGCATCAGCATTAGCATTAGCATTAGCATCATCCACAGCATTAACAATCGGTTGAATAGACTTTATTGCAGGTGATATGTGTGGAAATCTAGACCATGCCCACAACTGCACCAAGATTAGTGCACCAGCAATGTCACATGAGTCCAGGTCAGTTGCTCTACATAACTCTCTATATAACCATCCTAGAACTGCACTACCCAACTATACCGTCCACCAGCATCAAAATCCTCCAACATTGGCAAGAACATAAGGTGTACCTTCTCTCCAGACTTGTTAGCAAAATAACTGCCCCTAAGGAGCTCTAATATGTAAGCTCGTGTATACTGCTGCACGGTCACCTCATTAGCATCATCAGGTAGGACACCAAACGTGTCCTGGAGCCACTTCATATTTAAACGTGACCCATCTAACTTATTTGGAGGAGGAGAGACACCAAGTAACTGAAGACATAATTCGGACCAATTTAACTCGGTACTCCCTACCAATACTTCTCTATCAACGGGTAAACCCAAAATGACCTCAACATCTTGCAAGGTGATGGTCATCTCACCTTGGGGAAGGTGGAAGGTATGGGTCTTTTGGCGCCATCTCTCAACTAATGTTGTGATCAATGCCCAATCCATTTTTATAAAACCAAGCTTGGCTATGCCATAAAAGCCAGCTCGCTGAAGGTATGGGATAAAACGGGCATGAAGTCGTCCAGATCGTTCTCTTACTGCCTCACGACGACGACAATGTAATAAAGTATACTACAAAATGAAAAAAAATATGTCAATTTATTTTATCACTAATGTAAGCGAAAATCAAATAATAAATATATTAAATACATACCAATCCCTCTTCCTAAATTTTGTTGGAGATGTGTTTATCCTGTCTAGTCAACACAGAGGGTCACTAGGACCCGGATCCATCACAAAATGGCGAGGCTCCATAAGTGAAAACTACTGCAACCATCAAATCAAAGCAGTGATATACCTAATCAACCATCAAGTTGAGAGCTAAAGAAATATATTAAATCTTGAATTATATAATATGGTTACATATCTTAATTAAGGAGTTACCAA
>BKZX01000576.1:0-10871 GCA_014362285.1 Fagus crenata
TTGTTGCTTATATGTTAGCAAAGTATGCCGTCCAAATCAAGCTAGTAGTTTGTAATCATGAACACATTCCTAAAGTGGTGAGACATGCCGGTTTGAAATCATGTAATGCTTTCTTTTGCTTAATGAAATCGTTGATTTAATTTCTTATTAAAAAAAATAAAAATCGTTTATTTAATTAAAAAAATGATAAAATTAAATAATAATATGGTACATGGGTGCGTGGACAATACAGACTAGATCATATGAAACATAGCGACTCACTAATATGAATAGTGACAGGTTTTACAAATTCTCATATTCTTGCAAGAAGCTCAGTCCACGTATCAGCCTGTTATCTATACAATCTTAAATTCGTAGCTTTGACTCTACCAAATTACCAATAAAAAAATACACAGAGACAGAGAGACAGAGAAAGAATTGTAGCTTAAGATTTTATGAGGGTACAAAAGTCTAATAAAGATAATGTCTGAGTGTGAGCATTAATTTTTGATAAAATTAATGTCTGAGATAATGTCTGAGTGTGAGCATTAATATTCACATGAATATATATATATATATATATGATATGTATCTATCAATGTTTGCCTCACCGACACTTCTCCGATTTCTCTGATTTTCACGCTCTCTCTCTCTCTGCGCCGTAACGTACGCTTTCTCACGTGCATCACGTGACCATGTAGTAAAAGAAAAAGCAGCTACATTACAACTTCAGAAACAGTTACATGAACAAGTACAACAAGGCTGTCCAACTATTTTCAATCCCACGAAATGCTCCGAAGCTTCTTTAACTACACGCGCCACCCTAAGCCTTTTAAAATATGCGTTGTCATTCATAAAGCCTTGGAGCGCATACGTGTCATCTGACAGATCCGAAAATCTTAAAATAGAGTAATTGCTAAACCAACCCATGGTGTCACCTTCAAACTTCAAGCTTCCCTAACCACCATCACCGACAATTTCTCGTACATGTTTTTTTCTTTGCAAAGAAACTCTTGAATATTTCCAATTGAGAATTTAAAATAAAGGAATTTCAACAACCACGGATATTCATATTCTATAGATTTAGGTTCGAAAATAATACTTTAAAAAAAACATTGTGTTGTTATAAATTAAAATAATATCTACCAACAAATTATTTTGATTCACATATTAACAAAGGTCAAATGCAATAATGCATCTATAACTTTAATAAAAAATTTGTTATTTTATTCTTTATTCAACTCGGTTTAAAAAAAAAACAAAAAAAAAAAGTTGATTCCAAAATCGAATCCTTTTCTTTGTATAAATTTGTCTCAAATGAAAGAAATATAAAACTGGAAAAAAAAAAACCAAAATGAAATAAAGACAAATTTTTTTCGTATTAAGATGATAAAGTTATTATTATTTATTAGATTAACATCCTTTTTTCTTTTTTTTCTTTTTTCTCTCATGTGTTTTAATGTTGAGTGTTAACACAATATTTAATATATACCAATTATAACATATTACATCAATAGTTATGAAAATAATTATAATTTTTTTTGTGTAATGAGATTTTATCAGTTGTCACAATAAGAATGAACTGAAAATGAAACTATTTCAGAAAAATTATATTCGAAAATGAAGTAAGAGAAAATACAAAGATTAAATGAAAATATCCTATAAATGATTTTTTTTTTTGGCTAAAATTCATTGAACCATAATTTTTTGAACACCCTTTGGTTTACGCTTTTCTGGTATTTACGTTTTTTTGGGATTCTGCTAAGCATAGCGTTTCTTTGGACTTCTGGGTTTAATTAGCTGGTAATCTAACGTAATTACGTCCTTCTCTTATCAGTTACAACTTACTGCTTATATCATTAACTTTAATTTCTGTTTTTTAGTCAAACTCCTTGCCCAGTCAAGAACGGTTCCCGTTGAAGATTCAAATACTATCAATTTCTGTTCTTTTCCTACCGTTTCTCAGCAACCAAACAGATGGAAAATATTAGAAAAGTTTTCAGATACCCAAAACTTGATCCTTCATCATTGTTTTGGGAACACTTGAAACAGTTTAAACTTTAAACCTATAAAAATATTACACTTTCTATAAATTAACAAAAAAAAAAAAAAAGACAAAAGTTGTAATAATAATACCATTACTCACAAAACCCCATCTCAATCATCATCCCCTGATGATAAAGAAGCTGAATTTGATGTTGGCAATGATGATGATGATGATGATGATGATGATGAAGTTGAATTCTTACAAAACTCAAAGCTTTTCTCCTCCATTCTCTCCACCACAAAATGCCCCAACACATCCACAGTCTCAACCAAATTCTCTCCGCACAGGAATTCATCACTGCAAATTCTCTCAACCTCTCTATAAAAATCGTGCACAAAAATATGGGTATGGGACGCACCGTCCTTCTTGCTCCTTGCCAAAACGCTCGCCGTATAAATCGCCGCCATCCTACCGGGGGCATTTGGGAAATACCCGCGTGGCCCATCGACCAAAATCACATCCCACGGCACGTCGTATAAGTGGTTCGGCATGTCGTTGATTCCCATCTTGCATTCAGAGAATAATAGATTTTGCACCGGTCTGCACTCGTTCTGGACTTGGGATTTCGTAACGGAGATGAGTTCCGGAAAGTCGGAGACTTTGGTGGTGAACGACAAGTCGTAGGCTTCGATTCCAGGGTGGGACTGTTCGAATTTGGAGACCAAGAACTCGCTCTCGTCCAAGTAAACGGTGCGACCGTTGAAGTTGAGGGCGTGCCAGAGGAGAGACTCGTGGGTGAGACCGAAGATCAAGAAGTTGCAAGAGGGAGAGCAGTGGGTGAGAGAAGTGGATATGGAGGTGAGTTCGGAAGTGGACATGTGGGGAGAGGTGGAGTTGGAAGTGGCGGCGTAGTGGAGGAGAGCGTCGGAGATGGAGGGCGGGAGTGGAGTAATGAAGGCAGAGGATTGGCTAGTGGGTTTTGTGGAGGATGGCATGGTGGAGTGAAAGAGAGTTAGAGTAAAGGCTAAGGTGAACACCGTCACGATGAAGACTAGCCATAGGCGGTGCGACGAGGAGGAGGAGGTGGTGGACACGGTGCCGTTTTGCTTGTGGATTGAGGGATGGAGGAGTATTACCTTTGTGTTGGTGGTGCTCTTCATTTTTGAGGGATAGAGGAAAAAGAGTAGTGAGAGAGAGAGGAAAAGTAGGGGAATCACGGAGAGGATTGAGTCATTGAGAGAAATCACGAATCCCAATGGGTGAAAGAGATGGACGTGGTGTATATCAGGTGTGGGACCCGTGTTTTTGGAACTGAAGTGGGGACAGACACAGTGGGACCAGGTCTAAAAGGAGTGAAAAGCTTACAAAAGTATGACCCGGTGAAGAAAGAAACCAGCTCGATGTCTTTGGTGGTTCTGTAGGGATATTTCAAATTTTGATTTTGATTTTGATGTCCCTTTTGTGTAAGAGACAACAATTATACGTTTATGACCCATATAACAATTCGTGGGGACTGATATTAAAAGAAATAATACAATTCACAGGAAATGGGGCATTAATTTAGGTTGGTGGAACAGCGAAGCAAGGGATTTGTGGAAATTAACTTTTGGTATACAATCTGAAGACAAGATGGAAACTTGGCCTCAGTTGGAGCTAGCTAGTAAAGAATATCTAGCCAGATTAAAAAAAATTTATAAAAAATAATTTAGATGGCATGGCAATTAATTTGTAGTACAAGATAGGTCTCTTTTTGCTTTTCGATATTAAAAGAGTTTAGTTGTATAGTTGTAGTAATCTTGTTATAAATTATTAGGACATAGTTTTCTTCCAATCCGGTTTGGAGAAATCTTTCTCTAACCCACTATGTGGTAAGTAAATAGATCATCCACATGTTCTTTTAGTCACATGACCTTTTTAATGAAGCATGTGACTTTTTCAAATAATACATGTGGATAGTCTATTTAATTGACATATAATGGATTGAAAGAAAATTCCTCCAAAGCGCCAAACCGGGTTGGAGGAAAACCATTTCCAAATTATTAGGTGGTAACTCATAAAATCATCATGTATTATTTACAGAATCAAGTTTAGTTACAAATCAATTTATAGTACAGGGTTACGAACTAACTATGTGACAACTCATAAGACTATTTACATATACTATTTAACTATGTGACAACTCATAAGATCATCTACATGTACTATTTAAACAAGTCACATGACTCATTAAATAGGTCATGTGACAAAAAATACACGTGGATGGTCTTATGAGTTGCAACATAGTTAGTTTGCAGCTCTAGATTATATACTGGTTTGTAACTAAACTCCGTCCTTATTTAAACAAGTTTCATGATTCGTTAAATAGGTCAAGTGACTAAAAGTATATGTAAATGGTTTTATCAGTGTCAAATAGTAATTAGTAGAAAGATTACTACAAACTAGTTTGTAACTAAATTCTATTCTTCCGGTTTAATCATTGATTTGCATATTGTGTTTGTGCTATTAATTACTTTAGTCACAAGATTTGTCATATATTTGGTACTAAAAAACAGAGTGAAGTCTAGCTTATATGCATTTATAGTGGATTGTTGTATTGAATGTTGGACAAAGTTTAGCTACAAACTAGTTTGTAGCCTAGTGCAACAAATCAGTTATGTGGCCAAATGAAAAGACAACATTTGTACACTAATCTAATTCCCTGACAGATGGGTTAACCCCGTTAACCCTCCTCTCTCTCTCTCGCTCTCTCCACACATATGCCTGCCTCTCTTTCTCTCTCTCTTTGTCTTCTTCCAAGCATCTCCCTTTCTCTCTCTCTTCGTCTTTTTCTAGCCCCCTTTTATCTATCTCCCTTTGGGACTTCAATGGTAGATTATGGTGGAGGTATGGCTCACAATGGTTTAGAGAATGAGTATTGTTGAGGTTTTCAAGTTGATGAAGGTTTAGGTATTGGATTAGGTTGTTAGGTGACCTTTTGTTTGGGTTTTCTTTTTTTTTTTGGATGGAAAATTTTGTTTGGGTTTTGAATGGGCATGTGTGGGGTTTGATTTACATTTACAATTAATATTTTTGTTTGATTTTCTTTTTTAGTGCTTGATTTTATTAGATCCAATTTTATGTATTGTTGTCAAATCTTGCATGGTTTGATTTTGGGCTTCAATCATAGAAAATGTAGCTTCTACTCTCTCTCTTTTCTTTTTTTTTTTCCTTTGCTTTGGTTGATGCTCCATTGATTGAGTTTTTATTTATTTATTTATTTATTTTCTAGTCCCTCTGGTCAAAGAAGAAGAACAGAGAGAGAGGCAGGCATTGGAAAGAGAAAGAGAGGTAGGCATGAAAAAGGAGAGGAGGGTTAACGGGGCTAACCCTTCTCTTAGGGAAGTAAATGGGTGTACAGGTGTTGTCTTTACATTTGGCCACATAACTGGTGTGTAGCCAAACTCTATCCTTGAATGTTTACATTTTACACTTTTTACCTTGGAAATGCTATATTAGAGCACGTTTATTTTGCAAGAAGAGATTATGTAATATAATAGTTATCCCAATATGTTTGGTTGTGATTTTATAATAGGAATTAGGAAATACATATTTCTTAAAAAAAAAAAAAAAAAACCTCCTACTATCCAAATCCTCCTACTATCCAAATGGTTAATAATAGTCTTTCTTTTTTAAAAGGTTGGTATGTAATGGTTCTAAAAAATAAAAATCTCAAAAAAAAAAAAAAAAAAAAAACACACTATTACATATAACTAGGAGTGCTCACAGATCGGTTAGACTTAAGTTGAGGGTCAACCTGACACTCGACTTGATCCCTTCGAGTGGAAAACTCTCTGACCTATTGTTTATCAACAAACGAGATGAAACCTTCCGTACCTCATGCTCAGATGGATGGTTGGGCATCTGATGACAATATTGCCCAAGAAAATGTTCTCTTTTATGAGCAAAACCTAAAGCAAGAAAAAATCAAGACCCCAAAACATGCTTTCTTTTCTTTGACTTTCTTAGCAACAAACAAAACATGGAATAGGATCTCATGCATGCATGCCCGGCCCTAGGGTAAGCCCCACAAGCCTAAGGGCTAAGGCAACACCCCCCCCCCCCCCCCCCCGGGGGGGAGAAATAAAAAAAAAAAAAAAAAAAAAGAATTGGTAGACATTAAAAAAATAAATAATAATTATTAGTATACAACTATACATAAAAGGAAAAAAAAAAAAAATTAGTCTACATAAAAAAAAATTTATTAGTATACATTTTTTTTTTTTTTCTTTTTATGGGAGTGTTATGCTTTTAATAAGATATATGTGAGGCATATGTGATGTGTTTCAATATTCGTGTGAATAAAAACGGTTTCCGCTGTGTGATTTATTGATTTGTTTGAAAATTTTGTTCGCATATGTATGTGGTCACTGGCCATGTGTTTTTGTTTGTAGGAACAGGTTTGTGAGGGCAAGCCATTGTTTTGTGTTCTCGTGTTTATCTAATGATTTTTTTATGATTTTTAATTTATTATTGGTATTAATTTTGTTGTGCTTTATAAGACAATGATTTTTTTTTTTTTTCTTTTTTTTTTTTTTCTATTAAAAATAAGGAATTTTTTTAGTTAAAATACTATTAGACATATAATTACTATAACTGGGATTACATTTTATTTTAATTGTTTTTTTCAATGTAATTCAAGCTAAAAACATAATGTAACATTTTATTTTGCATAAAAAAAATTTGGGACTTTTATGATTTTTTTAATATTTAATAATAAGTGGACAACTAAAATTGTGACGGGTTTGGGCAACCCAAACCCCGAGGTCGGCCCTGCATGCGTGTGTTTATCATCAATAGTGCCATCACGCAAGATTGCAATCTCAATGTTGGAAAAGCCATCAAAGCCTAATACAAACACCAATTAGAGAAGAGAATAGAGATGGAGGAAAAATAAACTTTGTGAGAGATACAAAGATTGATCATTACCTTGATGTTAATGGAGGTAGGCAATGATTAAAAGAGATGAGATTTACTTATAAGACTTTCATCTACTTCTGCCATTCTCCTTAATTACTAATGAAAAAAATAAAAAAAAGATTGAGAGAGAAAATGAAATTGAAATTGTAAAGTGAATTATGGATACCTAATAGAGATAAGGTGTTTAAGAAATAAGGCCATGTGGAGGATAAGATATACACACCTATTAGTAAAATTCCACGTGAAAAAATATACATATTTTTTCGGCCAGATTGGGTAGTCAAGCCCGTGACCCATTTGACCATTCAAATTTTACTGAAGCCTAGACACACCACTCTACCAATAATCTCATTGAAACCACCCATGACCCATTCTAATCGAAGTAGGTGGTTTGGGTGGGTCGGGTGAAGAAGTACCACTAGTATGTTAGGCTCCCCGACATATAATCTTTAAGTCCAAGTTTGCACATAAATTATTACCTTAAGATCTTCTATAGTTTTTATGGTAACTCAATTATGGAGTTCTTAAAATTTTATTTATCCATTAATTATTTAAAAAGATACCAAATTGACGATAGTCACTTTTTTTTTTTTTTTTCTTTAATCTAAGGCAAAAATTCTTAATCTAATTTCTATGGAGTGAGATGGAACTCACACTCTTATTGAGGGATGTGTCAATTGGAGAAAAGAGATGTCTAATATATATAATTGTTAAATAACTGTTTTATAATGCATTTATATGTACATATGTGTATATATATAATATACGTGTGAGGGTACTGTTGGTTTGATCACTCTCATGCAAATTAGATTAAGAATTTTTGTCTTACATTAAAATAAATATCATGAACCTAAGCTATCTAATTGGAGTACAAAATTGACTATTCCGATTTAGATTATGCATATAATAAAAAATCGACAGTGAATATGATAGTTCAACAATACTGCTATTCAGATTCTATGAACAAGAAACAATAGCATATAAATTTTGTTCATTTTATCAATAAAATTAAGTAATATTTTATTTATATATTTTTAAATATATAATCATATTTTATTATTTAGGTTGTCCATTAAATTAAAAATAAAGTACTTGCACATCATGCCGGCTTATTGGCTAATTTTTAATTCATAGAAACTTCATATAATGACTAATACCATGGCTTAAGTGTTGCAACTTGCAACAGGACTGCTCATTTGTTAGCTCTAGAGGCCAAAACATGTCAAAATAGTAAGATTTTGCTGGAGGATACTCCTTCATGTGGTGTTGGTGGAATTGGATTATATAGCCAATTAATAGTGATTGATTTGGATCAGGATCTTCTAGAGTTCTTAGGGTACTCTACCACATAGAGTTCTCTAAATCATAACCTTTATTTTTATAATAAATGGTTCAGATTATGCCACGTCATCATTTCACTAACAAAATCCCTAAAATATTGGTTTTTACTTTTTATCACTTAACGTGTTAACACTTATCTATTAACATCAATATTTTTAAGATTTTGTTAGTAGAATGATGACATGGACTAATCTGAACCATTTATTATAAAAAGAAAGATTCGGATTTAGAGAACTCTATATGGTAGAATACCCTAAAAACTCTAGAGGATCTTAATCCGACTGATTTCAATATTTTTTATTTTTTATTTTTAAAAAAAATACCTATCTCTAAGCACTGCTCGAGTTGAAATGAAAATGCCTTCCAAATTTCCAATAGAAGTTGGCCATCTAGCTTTTGCCTTTTTCTCTCAAACAGTGAGAGTTATTTTATTTTATTGTTTTCCTTTAAACCGACAGTACATCAAATGCGAACCTTTTATTTATTTATTTTTTTATGTTTATCTGCATTCATAAAACTAGGGCGACAAATAATTGAAGATTGGGCTGGGTGTGAGTGTGACAAGTTTCACTAAAGCCGTGTGAAAATAAAGGAGAAAAGTTACTCGAATTTATGGGATAGGATAGACATAAAAGTTTCAATTTTTCAATCAATGTTGGATGGGAATGGGAGAGAGGTACCTAACAAGAGCGCTAAGGTTTGTTATGAAATGACAAGCATCCCATCCCGCATTTAACGGCCACTTTCAGCCATGCTTGCTTGCTTGCTACTGTGTTTGTCAACAATTGAAAAGTAATTAACTAATTTAGCACTTCGAAAAAGTTTATGAGAATTTTTTTAACCAAACTAGGAATTTAGCTTCCACGTGGGCAGAAATACTTTTCATGATTAAGGATACCTCATACCCCCAATTTTTTGGATTTGTTAGTAAATTAGGATTTGAAGGTGTTGCGCACACGTGGATTTTTGTGTGAGTTAGAATTTGAAAATATTGCAGAGACGTATATTTAGTCCCAAATCGGGTGATTTGGGTGTTTACTAAATTGATTTAGGTTATCTAATACTATTAAATGTGTTATCCGCGTGTTTAGAGGTTTTTTCTATTTATCATTTTTAATTTTTTAATTTATTTATTCAATTTTTCCATATCTTCACACGCGCTCCTTACGTGTTCAGAAGCTAGCTTTTTCCTTTTTTTGAACAGGTATACCGTTTAAATAGATATGGTGGAACTTATCTACAAAGTCTTAATCCAATACATCAAACAGTAAATGTGAGAGACGGTAAAACCTAGGTACAGTTCCTTAGATACAATATATTAAATTTCTAATATAACTTGGTTGCATTTAGCCATTTCCCAATAAAACACAAACAATATTATGTTTTTCAAGAATAATTAAATTGAATGCATGTTTTTATTTGAATTTAATTAAATCTAATGTACTACACTAAACTTAAGAAATGTATATAAATTCTAGGTACCTTAAAAAATGTATAGTTAAGAATTCAATTTTTTTTTTTTTTTTCACCAAAAGACTCTAAATGCATTACATTAAAAAAATCAAATTTGAGGAGAAAAGAAGGAAATTCTCCCAAATATTTCTAATTGTTGTTTACAAATCAAAATTCAAATTTATTCACTTTCCTACACTAATAAATATATAAAAATAAAAATCAAGATGCCCCAATAGAAATGATTAATCAATCCATAGAAATGAAATAGATCTCTTATGACACTCACTGATGCAAAAATCAAGAACATTACAATATATAATTTATTTTAAAAAGAAGAAGAAGATGACAACCCAAAATCTTCGCATCCCCATCACCAATGTTGGTTCAAGATCATTGGTCTTAGAGCAATAGTATGAACAATACATGTTGTAGCACCAAATGGTCTCAGCAACATTCTGCAACACCAAACGGCCTCAGCCCCTATTCCTAACGAACTTAGCCAACCCTCTTCACTTGCTCTTTTGTATCTAGCAACTACCTTTCCTCACCAAGTTATCTCTGCAAGTGATGCTACAACAATTCAATTTTTTTTTTTTTTTTGAAACTCTTCAAAACTAATGATGATTACGTAGTTTAATAAACATTCTATCTTAGTCTGCAAAAGTATTAGTGCAAATGAATTCTTTAGAAGAAATAAAACATTTACCATACCTGATGACCTTAATCACCCCCTCTTGATCACTTTCTTTTTCATTCATGATGCCTTTTTCTTTCTTAAACACCATAAAGCATCCATCATACCTGAAAAAAACTAATAAAGATGAAACACAAATTAGAATCATGTCAATAACTATGAATTTTAATTTTGTATCATCAAAACAAAAACAAAAACAAATATAAAAATAAGTAAAAACGAAGAGGAATGAAAAATCAAACATTTTCCATGAGTCCTGAAGAGCAAAAATGGGTACTTCATGCCTTTGAATACAAAATAGGTATAACCCTTGAATACCTTTCAAGATATTAACTCAGTTTAAAAGATAGGTCATTGGGTCACTGCACTGGAAAATTAGGAACCACCTATTAGGGAGGATGGACTCTTGAGAAAGATAATGATATGAAAAAACTGAAGAGAAAAACTAACGTTAGGAAG
>BKZX01000576.1:20871-34166 GCA_014362285.1 Fagus crenata
CAAGCTACCTCTAGTTTGTAATCATTCAGACTTCTTGCGTGCTTAAAGGGTAGGGTTGGGGGCTCATGAAGTCAGGGTCAGGGCCCGACCTCTAAAGATCATTGGGTCACGGAAATTATATCGTGAAGATATTTTAATTCAAGGCTTCACATTGTTTGTCTCCATCTTATCTTTGTTTATCTTTGTTAGGTAAGTTTTTGGAAACTTTATGAAATGTATCTCATATATCATATATATATATATATATATATATATCATTCTTCTCACAATGTGTAAGTCTTGATTGTGTGATGGAGGATACATTAAGTATCTTTGTTAGTTCAAGGATTCCACACGGTCGTGAGAGAAAAAATACATATATATATATATATATATAATATATGAAATAATTATTTCCCTATATATATGTGAGAGAGAGAGACAGAGACAGAGACAGAGACGTAGACGTTGAGATGGGGGGGTCAAGAGATATGTCCAGTTTAGTTATCTGCCTACCTGCCCCACCTGATATAGTTTTTTTTTTTTTTTAATTAAATTTGAATGAGTGAGTTTTACCTCAAGGTGAGGGACCGAAGAAATTTGATCAGTTAATTCTTGTTATTGTTAATATACTATTCTTAATAGTTTTTTCAACTAATACTGAGATTTCAATTTGTATCATCTATTCCATAATAGTTATAACAAATATAAAACCTTTTTTTTTGTGCATCATACTGCACACTGAGGTTAATAATCGTGAGAAAAGAATGTGCTACCTATGGCTCTTGTGGATGTAAATTGTGCAGATGAAATTGCTACCTATGGCTGTTACGCCACAAATTAAAGGTTTTTTAGTTGTAATTTATATTTATTGTTTTCTTTTTTGGGAGAGAAGAGGATCAAATCCAACCCATGCCACCAGATCAGAGATATGGGGTAAGTACCTCCGACTACAGAAATAATAAGATCGAGTTACTGCAGAAATCCCTTACGAATCCATAACATTGTAATTTTTTTAATTTTTAAAGTGAACGGGATCAATTTTCATTAACAACAAATCTACATCCTGATTTCCAAATTACAAATTGGAAATGATTGCTCGGTAGGCAAGGCAAGACTGCAAAAAGTGCCTTCCCACCATAAAGAAGCAACTTTTATTAAAGTGAAATTTTGCAACATAAATCTATCATTTTAGCTTGTTTAACATATACTTTTCCCAAACACCATGCACTTTGGTCTTGGTAAAGTTATCCATAATGCTGAACTGAGTTGGACAGAATCATGATGGAATCTTTAGATTAACTATATGATTATTGAAATGATATGGACCATTATTGGTCTCCCATGCCTAACCGAAAACATAGAATAGCAGTGGCCAGTAGGGCCAAGCTCCTCTAAACAAGGGCGGAGCTAGAAAAATATTTTGGGGTAGGCTAAAAATATTAAGTAAATCTTATCAATACGGAAAAAATTTATTTAGTAAAAAAAAAATTACACTTAGTCAGTAGGATATAATGAACCTTACAACTCAATACATATTCTATACATTAACAAAAAGAAAAACATACATGCGATGCAAATAGAATAAAATCTATTTTCTTAGCTTCTTTATTTGAAATTGAGTTGATATTATAATCTATAAAAATAACATTTTAAGCAGAGTTTTAAAAGTAATTATTATTATTTTTATTATCAATCAAAATTCAAAATTCAAAATTCAAATCTCAAATCTCAAATCACCCAAACAGCCACTCAAATCTCATATCAAATTTATAAGTAAATCACCAAAAATTAAAATTAAAATTAATTTTATACCACATAATCACACTCACATGTACCATAGTTATTATTATTATTATTATTATTATTATTATTTTTATTAACAATCAAACATCATTCAAAAGTCAAAAAAAGAAAAAGAAAAAAAGAACAAATAGGAACTATCTAGAAGAAAATGAATAAACAATAACAGATATGCCACAATATTGACAAAATGATAAAGACATATCAAATTTGTAAGTAAAGTAATACACTCACGTTTAGCAAAATAACAACAAAAAGTATTGCACTCACTAACTGGCGACAACTCACTACTTAATAAATAAAAAGATAAAAAATCACAAACCACACCACACACAAACCGACACATGTTTTCCACCCACACCACATAAACATTCACAATACCACATTAGATCAACACGTACACAGCAACAAAACCAAGTCAGTAAACTCACTATGAGCAAAAACTAAGTCAATAAATATTAAAATTTCAAAATATACTTCAAGTCTAATTAACACTTACCCAGTGACTCAATAAGAGAGAGAAAGAAAGAATAAAAGAGATCCGATGGCAGTGAAGTGGACCGCGAACGACGAGGAGCAAGCGACAGTGGTGGAGAGTTGGGAATGTGAGTAGTTTGGGATTTCAGATTTATTTATTTATTTTTTAACGGTTAGATATGTGAGATGGGATTTCAGGTATGTGAGTAATTTGGGTGGGTCTAAGTTAAACATTTGTTGTTTGGATTTGGAATTCTAAATAGGTTTGAGATTAGAATTGGCTAGGCTAAGGCTATGTTTATTTATTTATTTTTTTTAATTATAGGTGTAAAATTAAAAAAAATTAATAATAGCTCTTGCATTGTTGGAATTGGAATTGGACTGGGCTAAGGCTGGGTTTGTGATTGGAATTCAGATTGGGCTAAAGTTAGAGCTACTTAAAATAAAATAAAATATTTGCTATAATTTATTTATTTTTTATAAAGCTTGACTGGGCTACAACCCAGTCTAGCCAATACATGGCTCCGCCTCTGCCTCTAAAGTCCGACTAGATTAAACTTAGAAACAAAAGAGCAAAACTAATTGGCATGGCGAGTTATGATTGAAATAACATCATCTGAACCTACAACTAACACCATTTTTATGATGACTAATTACATCAAGTAATATCAAATTATGAAAAACATAGTGTCTCTAAACTTATTGGCCAAAAAAAAAAAAAAAAGTTAGCATTTTTACCACACTCAACTTCTCATTATCAATTTGCCCATTGGGCCAAATGTCAAGTAGTGTATTTCTCATTCCCTCACCTAATTGGGTGTGGGTTCGATCCCCCTCCCTCCTCATATATATCTTGTTATGTTCTTAGAAATGAATTATTAAGTTGGGCTAAAAAAAATTACCTCGGACATTTCACTTTTTGCACAAGTGAATGTCTTAATTTTTTCAAAAATGAATTTCGCCAGTTATAATAGTGGACAATTTTTTTTTTTTTTTTTTAAATACTGATAAATTTAATTCTGGGTTCAATTTCCACAAAATTGAACATGAGGCCTACATGACATTCATTAGTCCAAATAGCTTTTAACTCCCTGCATAAGCATGGACGTATTTCAAAATAAAACAGAAATAGATATATATTAAATGTTCATACTTAACTTCAACTCTGTTAATGTTAATGTTATAATTTTTGTCAATTCTTAGAAAAACCTTGTTAGGATAATGTTTGATAAAGTATGTCAAATTTTCATTATTAATTACTCCGTTTTAGTTTAAGAAAAAAAAGGGATAGTTTCTTGACTTATTTATATTTAATTTTCTTCTCGTAATGCAATTTTTGTGATGATGATGTACTGAATTTATTTAATGTTTATATTTTTAAAATAATTTATGAAAATATATTAAAAGGAACAACCAATTTTTTAGAACATAGTAAACAAAATTCATTGAAGTTCATACTTGAATTAATAATAAGTTTTGTTAAAAAATTTGTATTGGTTTCAAATCAGTCAGAAGCAACTATAAATGGGCTTTAAGTAAACAGGGGCTAGAAGTTGTTTTAATTGGTTTTGATAAAGTTTTAAATATGTTAGAAATGGGCTTCAAGTAGAATGGATTAGAAGTGGTTTTGACAAAGTTTTGAATATGTTAGAATTGGGCTTCAAGCAGAATGGGTTAGAAGTGGCTTTAAACTTTCAATTGGTTTTGACCGAGTTTTAAATATGTTAGAACTTAGAAGTAGTTTAAATTGGTGGGATATTTGGCAGTAAATTAGAGCATGTAAACTCTGATTGGAATCACAATTGACACAAAATTCGATTACAATTAGAATTTGATTTAAATATTTGTTGAACTTCCACTTTAATATATTATATATATTTTGTGAAATCAAATTTAATTAGGTTGATGCTAATTAAGCCTTATAATACAAGATAAACCATGTCCTATTTATTTTTATTTTATTTTTTATTATTTATTTTTTTGTGGAGAATCAAGCCATGTCCTATTTTAGAGGCCACTCCATAAACATAACAGTTATTAAAATATTACTGTCTCATGTGAGTATAGTCCCTCTATCTCACACACACCAAGTAATTGTAAAGAAAAATTCCTTGAAATTGGCCTCAAGGTTGTTGGCTACTAGACTAGATCCAATTCCTTGGATTGCATAAGACTGAAAACCACTAATCAACTCCTTTGGGTTAAATTGGATAAGGAGGCTATGGACAAAAACTTTGTACAAACACACGTTACATTGACTAGTCTCTTGTAAGAAAATCCTAAGGTTTAGCCTTGAGCTTAATCTCAATAAATTAAAATTTTAACAAATTTAGAGAACTCATTTTTAAAAAGTGAGGACTGAATTGATAAAAATTAGACTGTAGAGATTCATTTGACAATTGAAGTAAAATTCAAGGGACTAAATTGAATTTTAGCCTAAAAAGAAAGATAAAACATTTCTCAAGGTCCTTCTCATAGGGCGTAAAATCTTGATAAAATAAAAGACTCAATTCTTGAAGTTCAGGGCTAATCCAACCTTTCTCATGTTACTCACTTCTTGCTTGTGAATTAGAAGATTGCCATTTGAAGCATTCCAAGAGAGTAACAATTCATCGGTACTTTTTTGTTGTTGATAAAAATGATATTTGAAACTTCGTTTCGACTAATTCTATGGACACGTGCAATCCCCTTATTCTACACTCACTAAGTAATTACCAGGCCCAATGACTTTAGGGAATGATCTGTTGTCATGAGGTGTCGAATATACAACTTACTTCATTTGATGTATATTACGGCTTGTCCTACCACTTCACTATTATTATTATTATTATTATTTTGGTATCTAAGAACATGTAGCATGCATCATGATGCAAAAGTTACCACTGATTTTGCTTCAAGATTAGCTAGAAAATAGTTTTTCTTTCTTTCCTTTTCCTTTTTTAGTTTACTTTGTTTTTGGTGCCTATCTCTAAACATAAGTCATTTACCAAAAGATAATTAAATAAAATTATTTTCTTCCTATAATAATCTTTGTCAATTGTGTTTATTACAAAAAAGAAGAAGAAGATTGGTTTTCACTTTTTAATGTAAAGCATAAAGGGTATGTTGAAGTTAAAATATCTATGTAGGTGGGATTTTTTAAACTACTTTTCATTAAAATTTGTGGTTTTCAATTAGGACTATAATTTAGAGACAAAGAGAATATAATTTTGGACAAGGTTTGGCTACAAACTGGTTTGTAGCCTATTTGTTATAACCCACTATGTAGCAGCTTATAAGACCATCTACATGTATTATTTAAAGAAGTCACATGACTCATTAAATAAGTTATGTGACTAAAGTACACATGGATGATATTATTAATTGCCAAGTAGTGGGTTGTAGTAAGCTGGCAACAAACCAGTTTGTAGCCAAACTCTGTCCTATAATTTTTAGTTTATTTTACTTACCCACAAAAATTTCCAGTTTGCCTATTCATAATTTTGAACAAGTTAACTAAGAATACTTTAAACCTTGGTGGAAAATATTGATAAGATGTTTTTCCCTTTTAAATCAAAGATCACTTGTTTCTTTAAATGTTTCCTATCTTACTAATAATAAAAAAGAGAGCGAAGGGAATTTGATCATTGAATTGATGAAAGGAGGTTCGTTGCTAAGGTTAATTGAGTATTACAAAGAATGTGACCAACTATTCACATGTACTTTTAATCACATGATCTATTTGATAAATTATTTAAATAATACATTATGATGGTTTTATGATTTGTCATGTAATGGGTTAGGAGAGATTTCTCAAAACCAATTTGGATGTATTTGTAAACTTTGTTTATGGGCCATGAAAATTTTTACACATGTGACTCTATTAGAGCAGTGATGGATTTATTATAAAAGATCTTACATAAATTGATTTTCCAAACAATTGGCTATATATATATACGTGTGTGTGTGTCTCAAAATGTAAGAACAATTGGGATCATAGTGGGATCCTGATCGTTCCAATCCCACAATTTATACTTAGATCTTATCATATTCCTACTAATTAAAGATTCTAGTGTGATTCAGATCGTTTAATAATTTTAAGATCGTAAGATCTTAAGATTCTACGATCTAGATCGTGATTTCAACAATTATTCTTATGATGCATTGCGATGATTACTAATTATGACAAGTCGCACTAGAAGTTTATTCATTCTGGATAAAATTTTGCATAAATAACAGAAGGGATACAATCATACAACCAAATCGACCAAGACCAAGACCAAGAGGGGATGAGCGAGATAGGGAGATAGGTAAGTTCCCCTGGTCAAGGCAAGAGTTATTGGTAATAAATTTATCACTATGATTTACATTAACACGATCCCAGATTACAAAAGACTTAGAACGATTTACATTAACATAATCCCAGATTACGAAAGACTTGAGCACAGACTAGTCACTCATTATATTAAAGATTTCTCAATAAGAGTCAGACACAGGAGTTTGAATAGCTACAATCACCCCTAATCAGCGCCTTCAAAACACTCATTTTTTTCTTTTTCTTTCGCTAAGTAACCTTAAAAACACACGTAGCTACACTATTAGTTTCCCAACATTCCATCAACCTTACCTGTTTAAAGATATGATCAAATTTCTTATGTTCCGTATCTTGCCTAACCCAATTTTTAATTATTTTATGATCAAAGTGAACTAACCTACCGCTACCGAAACAAATGTTGCATTACTTTGAAGTATATTAATCATATAGATGGACTTTTATATAGTTTATGCTGACGGATTGTGTTTTGTGATTTGTTGTAGAAGAAACGAGAGACTCTTTTTGGACTTTGTGATCACTGGGGAAATTCGTCAAACATAAAGGCTACAAAATTCCAACCACCTCGTAACTGGTCCTTTTTTTGTGCTTAAAATATCATTGCAGATAAATGTTAAAATCCCAACATCGAACAACACAATTCTATCACAAATTTACAATGTCACAACTCAAGCATGACTGCATGAGAAGGCCTCCATTATTTGCATCACTACAAAACATACAAACAAACAAACATAATACTAATGATTAATGACTTAATCTTGCTTGCTTCAAGGCGCCATATGACTTCAATTCCTTAATCAAAAGACCCAAATCAGTGTAAGACGAGCCTCCTTCTTCAACAGTACTCTTTGCCAGCTCCCCTAGTGTCTTTGCCCTGCTTCTCATTTCCTCAACCTTCTCACCCACCATTATCTCCTTCACTGCCTTCTCTATAGCTTCCCTTTTAATAAAATCACCTACCAATCTAATCCATTGCTGAGCACCAACCCCAACACCAATCTTCAACACATCCGTAATCAACTTCTCATTATAGAACTGCTCAGCAAATATAGGCCATGTCACCATTGGTAGCCCAGCACTGATTCCTTCAAGAGCTGAGTTCCAACCACAATGAGTCACAAACCCTCCAACTGATTCATGTTCAAGAATCAAAACCTGGGGTGCCCACCCTCTTATTATTAGTCCCTTACCTTCCATTCTTTTCTCATACCCTTCAGGCAACCAATCTTCTTGCTGATCATCATCATTCTTGTTCTTCTTCACAACCCAAATGAATTCCTGCCCAGAAGCCTCAAGGCCTAATGCAATTTCCCTTAACTGAGAAGCTGGGAAATTTGAGTTCGTTCCAAAACATACATAAACAACCGAATTGGGCTTCTTGGAACCAAGCCATTTCAAGCAGTAGTCATGCTCCTCAATGGAGGCTGCGTTTGCGTTTGCGTTTCCTCTCTGGGCTTTCTCTTCGAAATTCCTATTGCAAAGAGAAACTGGGCCTATATGCCAGGCATTCTTTCCCATAACGTTAATATAATAATCAGCATAAGCAGGCTCGAGCTCGTAAAAGCTATTAACAAGCATGCCAAAGCTTCGATTTTCCGCTTCAAGCGCTCGACCCAACAACCTCGTAAAGTCATTCTCAGAACCCAGTCGTATATGATCCGCAATTTGCAAACTTGTTAACTCGATCTTGTCCGGTAGACCAGGCAAGACAAAAGGGTCAGTGTTTGACGAGACAGTTTTGTGAGGCTTGAACTTTGCTACACTATTCGCAGCACACATGGAGAAGAAGCTAGTTCCATGGAAAACCAACCTCGGAATTCCGTGCTTTGATGCTACATCTGTTGCCCACGGAAAGAACATGTCGGCGACGAGTCCATGTGGGTATAGTTCTCGTAAGATGTCATTCAGAGGTTGTTCGAGCAAGGACATGGCACTGAAGAATTTCTGGTGGGTTTCTTGGTCAGTGATCAGATCGAGGTTTTCGAGGCCTTCAGGTAGGCCAACTTCTTTGGCAGGGAATTCGATGATTTTGAGGCTGATTTTGGCTGAGGAGTTTTGGGTTTTCTCTATTGTTTTGGTAAAGATATGAGCGTTTTTAGGGGTGGTGATTATGGTGGTTTTGACGCCTCTAGCTGCAAAGAGCCTGGCTATGTCTAAGGTTGGTAACAAATGGCCATGTGCCATTAGAGGGAAGAATAGGACATGAAGCTGATCAGATTCACTACTCATGGTTGTTCTTGTTGGAACAAAATTGGAGTAGATTTTGAAAGTTTGGTTTGAGAGTGGAAGATAAAGCAGGCAGCTAAAAGAAAATAGATCGGTAAGGAAGCATTTGGTGCAAACTCCTTTCTACTACCCTACTTTTATAAGCAGCAGAGCCCACTATTCCAAGAGAAAAAAAGGGGAATACAAATCTTCTTTTCGATGAAATAGTAGGAAAATTTTATTGATAAACAGAAAGGAAATAAATCATATATGACTGGGTTCTTACGAGAACTATGTTTGCAATCTGGGTTGTTCGAGCAAGGACATGGCACCAAAGGAAGACAAATCTTCAATTTCATTTTTTATGTTTCATTTTATACTCCATCATTTGTAATACGATAAATATCTGATTTATTTTATTATAAAATAACTAATTTTTTAAATGGAAACAAATCATATATGTGTCCTATTATAATTGGTGGAGTATAAAGTGAAACACAAAATGCGAGATAATAAATAGTAATATATATATATATATATAAACAAATCATATCTTCTAATTTGAATCTCACTTGTAATTACATTTTCACTAATTGGTATTATAATCTATAACATTAATTGAAAAGGAAATTAATGGTCGTATTATATGAAAAATAAATTATGAATCAACATAATCCTATGATCATATTTCAATATATTGGAAAGTGTTATAGTTGGAAGGAAATTTAGGAGTTAGGACCACTATGGAAGGACATGTGGGCCTTTCCACAACGGGCGGTCAACCAATGGCAATTATTAGGTTCACACTTATTGTTAGCTACTTTTCCTACTTGGATTGTGCATAGAGCATTCCCATTAGAGTTACCAAACTGTATTTTTATTAAAAATATATAATAAACACCCACAAAACCTCCCACACTAGCCTCCCTAAACCGTATCAGACCTTCAACCGCACACCAAATTTCTACAGTAGCTCGACCATATGGGCGAGTTACTATTCAACCACAAACCAAATATCTACCCATTTTTTATAATATTTTCTCTCTCTTCTCCCGCGGGTATTGCTTTCTTTCTCAACACTTCGCGCCACAAACGGCGAAGCAAATCACATAGCCGATCTGGAAATCTGAAGCAAACTCGTCGTGGAAAGTAATGGCGAAGCAATCAGAACCGATCTAGAGCAAACTCACCGATCTGGAGCAAACAAGTCGATCTACGCTGTGGGTGAGTGGGTTTTGTGGATTTTGTTTGTAGCGGTGGCTTGCGGTGGTTGTGGTTGCTCTGGGTTTTGTGGATTTTGTTTGTGTGTGGGTTTTGAAGGAAGGCGGAACAGATTTGGGTGTGTTTGATTTATGGTTTGATTTGTGTGATTTTGTGATTGATGTGGCTGGAGAAAACAGAGAGAGAAAGAGGGGGTAGGGACGGGCTGGAGAAAACACAGAGAGAGAGAGAGAGAGAGAGAGACCAAGACCTGTACTCGAACTGACGGGGAAGAAGAGTGCAAGACCTGTACTCGAACCAACGGTGGACGAAGGATGTTGCTGTGACTCCGTGAGGGATGTTGGCGACGGCTAGGCTAGGCTAGGTTTTAGTGAGGTTAGACAGAGTGAGAGACGAAGAGAGAGTCGGTGTCTCGAATGAGAGGAAAAAAAATGAGAGTGAGAGGTAGAGAGGGTGAAATTTCGAATTAGAGGGAAAAAAAATGACATTGATAGTAGGCCACATAAGTAAAAAAAATTTATTTTAATTATCAAAAAAAAAAAATTATTTTATATATCATAGTTGGTCAGGTCGGTTTTGACCAGTTAGAAAATTACTAATTTGTGACTCGACTTGAAATTCGACTTTTAAAAATATATATACTTAATATCTAAGCCCTAGTTTGTATACGTATCCAATTCTAACCTCTAAACACTCACTTAAACACTCAATCACTCCCATCTTAACCTAACTCCAGACGTGATTATTTCATTTGGTATTAGAGCATTCGATCCTTAATGGCCGAAGTAACATGATTCACACAAATCCCAAAAACACTTGCCACCTATCAAAAGGCCTTTGGCATCATCTTCTGTTGTCTTGAGATACTTAATAAGCTTTAGGATTTTATTACAACCATCAAGAATGATCGAGAATCACCAAGACATGGACTTGCTATTGTCCAAGAAGATCATGCACTTAACCTATTGTAGACATCCCATTTTGTACCTGTTACAGCTTGAACCCCGGTCCTAATGAAGAAAAATTACCAAACTATATCAAGATGATTAACACCGTGTGTTAAGACCAAGCTTGTTGAGATCAAAGCCCAAAGACCCAAAAAACTCTAAAAAAAGAAAGAAAGCCAAACTAACCTAACAAGCATATGCCACTTCTTTGCGTACGCCACTCCACCTCATATCAACGTACGCCGCTAGATACATGACATATGCCAGAAAACATAGTTTCTCTTAAACTAGAGCAACGTGCCTCCTTTAGAAATCCTAGCTTGGGTGACTCATTTCCAACAAACCCTAGTTGCCCCCTCCGCCTATAAAAGAGGCATAACACCATAGAAAAAAGAGGTCAATAAATTTAGAAAGAAAGAAAGGCTAGAGGTTCATTACAAAGACAAATTGAGTATATGAATCCCTAAGGAATTAGAGAGAGAAAGAGTGGTAAGAAAAAGTTTTTGGGCAAGCAACTCTTCTATGACTTTCATAGTTAGAAGACGAGTTTCCTTCTCACAGGACTTAAATTATTTGTTTCATCCCCACAAGTTTTCTAGTACACAAAGTCTTTTGGTTTAAAGACGAACAACTGCGATAGAAGTCTAATCGAGGGACCGATTAAAATTGATAGCTTGCTAAGCTTTAAGGAAGAAATGTATGGATCTTCTCAATGAACCATATTCTCTTATTTGATTCGTTTGTATTTTTATTTTATTCTTCTTTTATTTTCTGTTTAATTCTATTCAATCTGTGTAGTTTCTGTTTAATCTTTTATTGAATATGTCTTTCAATTCCGTACTTTATTTTATGTTAATAATTCAGTACTTTCTAATCCAATTCCACTTATTTTTCATACTTAAATTCATATTTTCTGTCAAAGAAGCGTTTCTACTTGAACCTATGTATGCCTACCACCAGTTGGTAATGAGCGTACGCCTCTAGGGTTCCTACTTTGTCAGATTGTTATTTTAATGATTGTGGTGTACGTTGACTAGGGCATAGAGCTTTTTTATTTTTTATTTCTATTTTGGGTGCTTGTTTCTCACATGCAATTGAGTGTATAATTTGAGAAATTATTCAGTCCACCAGGTAAATCACGTTATCCGTTTACCATTCCAATAATTAAATGACACGTGTGATAATTAATATAGTCAGCTTAGGGCTATTTGGTCATTTTAAAAGTATGGGATTAATGGTTAAAAGCTGACTGCATTAATTATCAAGCTGACTGTATTAATTATCAGACGTGTCATTTAATTATTGGAATGGTGGACGGGTGAACCACGTCAGCTGGTGGACTGAATAATTTCTGGTATAATTTAGGGATTCTTCTCATGATTTAATTGTGACTCTATATAGAATGCTTATCTGATTTGATTCTAACTATTTATTTCCTTGTGTGATTAGGTTAGGATTTTCTTATTAAATAAATTCTTAGACAGTCCAATAATATGATAGAAGCTCAGCCCATACCCTAACTCTAGACTCAATTCAAACGAATTAGATCTTAATTTGAAAGTGAAGTTTAAAATTAGTTATTGAACCTAAACCAGGTGGAAATTGCCTTTTTTCTTATCCATCCTAGTCCCTCATGTTGTTTCTACAAGGCGAATAAAATTTTAAAGTATTACAACACCCCAAACCATCTAAAGGTCAACATAGCTTCCTTCCACATGGACGAGGAAGCTCTCATATGGTTCCAAGATACAGAGGAGTCCGGCTTATTCATCAATTGGGAAGCCTTTCTGAAAGCCTCACAACTCCAAATTGACTTTGTTGTTGTTATTTATTTATTTTTTAATTTTGTGTGCTAAAATGTTTTTATTGATGTAATTCAATATATATTATTTTTTTTTCCTAGCATTGTTTTGAAATTTTGTTTTGATAATTTAAGTTCTATTATACAAGTTGTAAGTTGTAACTCACTTGAAAATTTTTAAAATTTTAATATATTTTAGTGGATTATTTTATTTATTAAAAACTTATCATATTTATTTGAATTCGTTCGAGACTACTAGGTTTTGATGATCTCGTCCTCATGGATTCGATGCTCCTAGTAGTCTCGAACTTATCATATTTGGTTTGTATGGTTGTTGATTTGGGTCAACATAGATCTGGATGGGGCTGAGAAAAACAATATGGTGCTTGAGACTGCTAGGTTTTGTAAAGTGATGGAAGAGTAGCAGTTGAAGGAAGCAAATCTAGTCGCGGGTTTGATTGTTGAATGTGCGGAAATGGTGTCAAAGGATTTACATGATTTGTTTAAGCTCTAGGGCTCTAATACCATGTGGAAAATCATAAAACAT
>BKZX01000576.1:34176-56421 GCA_014362285.1 Fagus crenata
GCCATAGCTCTTCGACTCCACTTCTTTAGATGCTTTATACAACTTTGTAAATTCTGTTTCCACATTCCCTGTAATGAAATCTGGTAGTTGCTGTTTTGTCATCTTGATCTCATGGGGAAGAGTAGGGATGGTAAAAAGTTCTGAATCTGATGATACCTTCTTGTGAGGCTCATATGATAGCACACATCGTGAAGCACACAAAGCGAAGAAACCGGTTCCATGAAAAACAAGCCTCGGAATCCCATGTTTGCTAGCAATATCTGTAGCCCAAGGAAAAAACGTGTCAGCTACAAGGCAATCAGGACGATGTTCTTGAAGTAGCTGCTCCAATGGTTGTTCAAGCAAAGCAGCGGCCCTGAAGAGTTTGTGTTCCATCTCTTGTGTTATAGTCAACTGAGCGTTTTCACAACCTTCGGGCAATCCAACCTCTGCAGAAGGGAATTTGATAATAAGAACCCCAATTTCAATACCCAATTTTTTTATTCCTTCAATTGTGTTGGAGAATAGTGCTGCGTTGAACGGGGTCATGATTAAGGTTGCTTTCACGCCTCGAGAAGCAAATAGTTTGGCCATGTCTATGGTTGGCAAAATGTGGCCTTGAGCCATGAATGGGAAGAAGAATATGTGAAGTTGACGGTGGGGTTTGCTCTCCATTTTGCCTTGAAAGAGACTAGCTATTGTGAAGATGATGAATGAATATCAAGGAGTAGAAGGAAACGTTTAGGCTAAGATTTGATCGAATAAATTGATATCAATATATTAGATTTAAGAGAACATGTGAGTGAGGGATCAAATACTTAAACAAATGTTGTTGGCCACTAACCCGTCCCACTATATTTTTGCCAACATAATCACTTGCGTCCTCGAATCTTTTGAAGGAAAGCAATGTGAATGCTCGTTTGTCTCAGCATAAAATATTTTCCACGCTTTCTATTACTTTGTGCATTTGAAAATCTTGATCAACATAAAACCTTTAATGAAAAAATAGAAAAAAGTACATAGACATACGTACAAGACTTGTTAGAAAACAAAGTTAAGCAGTCATATAATTTAGGCGAAATTCTAAGGCCCGCTGCGGACCATCCCGTCGACAGTGTCAAAAATTGTAAAATGTGTGTGGTTTGATAAACTGTGTGTCCGTAATGGTAAGCGTTGTGTAATTTGTAGTAAAGTTGAGTTTATCGCAACTATCACTCATGTTACCGGAATTCACACATTTTATTTTTACAACAATAAACACATATTTATCACTACAGACACAAAATTTATCACAAAACACATATAATTTACCAAAACCAACACTGATCTCATAACGGGACAAAGCTTAACCACACAGGACACCAAAATGGCAAAAGCTCATAGCTGCTTGAGAAGCCACACACAAAGCAATTCAGTTCGGATTTAGGAAGCTCATAATTCTGGTAAGAGATAAGGACATAGTGAGGATTTGGAGTAACAAACGCCATTCTAGATGGCCGCTTACTCCCATTTTGGAAGACCTCAATGTTCTTCAACAACAATATGGACTCTATCTTCATATCCGATCAGCTCATCCCATTATCCTCGTAGAAATGAATGCTATGGCTCGCAAGGCATCTAACTTTTTTGTAAATGTTTATCAAGTTACTACTTCTTTATCCTTGTAATCTTGCAGACTTGTTTTTGCCAAGTATCAAAAAAAAAAAACAAACTTCTTAGGACCATGTCTTACAATTATTGAAGAATAATTAAGCAAGTAACACTAGCACACTACAGCAACAAGGATAAATATTATTAAAGGCAATGTAACCTTAATTCTTCAATTAAAGCATTGAAATAAGAGTAGGATGATCCCCATTCTTCAACAGCCCTCCTTCCCATCTCACCAACTGCCTTGGCTCTGCCTCTCATTTCCTCTGCTTCTTCACCCACCATAATTTGACTTACGGCCTTCCCTACTGCTTCTCTCTTGATACCATCTCCCTCTCTACTCCATTGCAGAACACCAACACTAACCCCAATTTTCAGTACATGAGTCACAAACTTCTCATTGTAAAACTGTTCAGCAGCCATAGGCCATGTGACCATGGGCACCCCTGCAGTCACTGCTTCCAAGGTCGAGTTCCACCCACAATGAGTCACAAATCCACCAACTGCTTCATGATCAAGAATCAAAACTTGGAGTGCCCAACCTTTTATAATTAGTCCCTTACCTTTCATTCTTTTCTCAAATCCAATAGGTACCCAATCTGCCTCTTCTTTTTCATAATTTTTGCCTTTCCTCACAACCCAAATGAATTGTTGTCCAGAAGCCTCAAGACCCATTGCAATCTCCATGAGCTGAGAATTACTAAAGTTTGCCATACTCCCAAAACAAATATAAACAACCGAATCGGGTTTCTTTGTACCAAGCCACTTCAAACATTCATGCTCATCAATGGAGGCTTCTTTTCCCCTTTGAGCTTTATCTTCAGCATCCTTGTTGCATAGTGAAACTGGACCTATATGCCATGCCTTTCTTCCCAAAACCCTCCTGTAATGATCTGCATAATCCGGTTCCAGCTCATAGAAGCTGTTAACAACAACCCCATAACACCTCGAATCTGATTCCATAGCTTCTTTCAACAACTTGGATAAACCCTTTTCAAAAATTTCTTGCCGAGTGATGAAGTCTGGAAGTTGCATCTTTGTTAACTTTATCTCCCCCGGCAAATTAGGAATGACAAAAGTTTCAGAATCAGATAAAACCTTCTTGTGAGGTTCATATACTCTAACACTATCGACTGCACACAAAGAGAAAAAACCGGTCCCATGAAAAACAAGCCTTGGAATACCAAATTTAGCAGCAGCACCAGTTGCCCATGGAAAGAACATGTCGGCAACAAGGCAACTTGGGTGGTGATCTTGTAGTAGCTGCTCGAGTTGTTGTTGGAGCATCGCAGTGGCTATGAAGAAAGTGGGAAACATTCCTGGGGATTCCAATTAGTCAAGATTCTCGCAACCTTCTGGCAAGCGAGCCTCTAAAGATGGGAACTTGATGATTTGGATATCAATCTTGATGCCACGAGATTTAGTTCTTTCGATTGTTTTAGACACAAAAGGCACATTTTGAGGAGTTGTGACAATGGTTGACTTCACGCTTCGAGCTGCGAATAGCTTGGCAATGTCTATGGTCGGTATCATGTGGCCAAGGGCCATGCAAGGGAAGAAAACTATGTGAAGCTGAGGACTTTCGGTACCCATGACACAACGACAGTCGGAAATAGAGAGGTTAGGCTAGGCTATATTTTTCAGTTTTTGTATGAGAAAGTTTGTTTGATTTATAAAAAGGTCACGAGGACCTCCGATTGTCAAAAACCCTATAATTCTTCTTTCGTTTATTAAAAACACTGTCATTCTTCTTTCTAGAAAGAAAGGAAATTTTGGATTCTTCGTTGCGGTGCTTAATTGCAAAGCTATGATTGTCAGTGCCCACCACATGTTCTTGCGCACTCCTATCCACATTGACTTGTTGGCCAGAAATTAGTGGATGCAACTGGAGTAATACAAATAGATACTAGTGAACTTTACATGTGTGGTTCCTGGATGAAACCCAACGGGATCGAAAACTTATGCGAGCACAGGAAGTGTTACTCGCACGAAATATATATATGTTTCAGAATGACAATGCATGATATATCTTCTAGTAGCAATTATATAATAATATCTGGTGGGGAATCAATATTATTCACATGCACAGATTAACAAGGTAATCTTAAGCCGGCTATTTGTTAAAAGTAATACTATTTAACAAATTATTTGCTCAAATAACACCCTTTAAAAGTTATTTGGTTAAACAAAATTTTTGGTATTTCCCTGTGTCTATGATGAAACAAGTTAATTGCCGTATTACTGCATGCTTAATCTGACCATTTTAAAAACTGAATCTCATATCTTGCAGAGATAAGCTTTAAGGAATACATTTTAATAACACTTAAAAAGTTTTTTGGTTAAATGAACTTTTTGGTATTTCTCGTCTCTGAAGAAACAAGTTACGTGCCCGTATTACTACATGCTTAATCAGGGCTGACCTCGAGGCTACATCTATATCTATATACAAGTTTAGCCAAAAAAAAAAAATAAATAAATAAAAAATAAAAACTATATCTATATACAATACCTAATAGTCAAACCCATACCATTTAATTCCTTCTTCCTCAAGACCTGCCAACTAAGACTCCATCCTCCCACAATTTTAAAATTATAAAATTTCTTCCTATTTTAAGTCACCGGATTTGGAAAGTCATTTGTTTGTACTAATGCCTCTTTCAAATTTTTCTTTTTCAAGGTGATTAAATAGGATCAAGATCCTCTAGAGTTCTTAGGGTACTCTACCACATAGAGTTCTCTAATCTTGACCATTCATTTTAAAATAAAAGGCTAAGATGATGTCATATCATCATTCCACTAACATAATAATAAAATAATAATTTGGTTGGATGGGTTGACCTTGGAGTGTATTATGTTAGTGGAATAATGATATAACATCATCCTAGCCTTTTATTTTAAAATGAATGGTCAAGATTTAGAGAACTCTATGTGGTAGAGTACCCTAAGAACTCTAGAGGATCTTGATCCGATTAAATATTCTTTTTAGAATCATATCAATTGCAATTGCAAATAATTACTGTCTTTACTAAAATGGAGCCAACTCCAAATGGGTGGAATACTTTATTAGATTCTTAAATTATTCCTAACTAAATTATTGAGGGTTTAAATATTAACTTATTAAGTATTGATATGTCTTATTAAATTACTCCTAAAAAGCCTCCAAGTTTCACATTAATTGGTTTGTGACTTAACTCTTAGAAACTACCCAATTTCAAAACTTTATACTACGTTTCATTTGCCTCCATTAATTTGTTTGCCTCATAGATTTCGTTAGACCGAAGGGTTTCAAAATGTTTAGACTTCTAGTTATGTCTTAATAAAGAAAAAAGAAACACAACAACACAAATAAACATTAATACTAAGTGATAAAAAAAAAAAAAAAAAAATACTAAACAAACACAACAACAAAAATTAATACTAAGTTATATAAATTATCATTAAATCAAAAAGACCAAATTAAAATGACTAATAAAATGACTATCCACTTTTTAATTTTCACAAACACAAATAGTCCACAGTCTACTGACCGACCATCACACTACACACATAAAATTAAGATGACTAATAAACTATAACAACTCAACAGCCACACAATACTTGTCCAGCTTTGGGTGTGCTCCCCAATGGTCACTAGTTCGAGTCCCTTCAGGGCCACCTTCCCAAAGCAAAGCCTTATGCCTATCGTGGTACACATGCTAATAGGGTGTTACGTGTCCCTTGGGATTAATCGAGATGCGAGTATGTACGAAACGCAGGTCCGGTCACCCAAGATTATAAAAAAATAAAATAAATAAATAATAGCCACACAACACAAAGTCTAAAAGTCACAACACAGCCACAGCCCACAGGATTCATTACGAGAGAGAGAGAGAGTGAATTAGAAAACTATGAGAGAGAATCAAAGAGTCAGAGATTGAAAAAAAAACACTAGGTAGATGAAGATCGAGCAGTAGGAGCAAAAGCAACAGATCGCATTCATTGTCCAGTCGAGTCGGCGGAGTCACGGTCCAGTCCCGACGCCAGGCAGAGTCACGGTCTCACGAAGACCTCGAGTCCTTGACCAGAACTTAATCTGACCATTTAAAAAACTGAAACTCATATCTTCCAGACATAAGCTTTACGAAATACATTTCATCCCCTCCCTTTTCCATCCTAAATTTGGACCATATATCGATGTGTCAAAATTTATCTTTGCACTATACTAATTTTGAAGGGTGCCTCTTGTTACGGCCTTGGAATTTTATGGAAGTAATGGAAGGTTAAAGGAATTAAAATAAGAAACAAAGGTTATTGGAAGGAAGCATGATAGGATCTTAGGAGTTAGGACACAAAGATTTTTTTTGTTCTTTATGAAGTTTTTGTTATTGGGCCATTACAAAAGGTGTTATTTATTTAGAATCTCTCTTCCCTCAATACAATAAAAAATAAAATAAAACCGGTTCTCTTTGTAGCTTTGTGGCTTGAGTTCTTATACCAAGGTTCAAGTCACGGGTTCGAAAACTGGTGAGAGAGAGAGATCAAAAATAAAATAAATAAAAAGATAAATGCATATCAGGGATTATCAAAAAGAAAAAAAAAAAAAATAAATAAAAAGAAGAAGATAAATACATATCAGACATAACAAAGGGAGGAGAGGTACCTCACGGAGAAGGTAGAGCCCACCAAAACGGAAATTTCTTGTTCTTTTTTTTTTTTTTTTTGATAAGTGTGGAAATTTCTTGTTCTTTTTCACTTTTGAATGCTTCTTGCATGTCTTCGAGTGGTTGTGACGTGGGGTATTTTATCGAACAGTTGGCTTGCGTGGCATTAAAGACTTAATTGTCATGCATTGTCAAAATAATTCTCATAAAGTCAGCTTACAAAGTTAAATCAGAAGTAGTTAACATTGCAAAATTTAAGATTCCTTTGATTATATTTTACAAGAGTCAACTGCCCATCAGAACACAATCCAAATGACTACAACAATCCTCTTTCAATTCTCATTTTTCCGTAAGGATTTAAGCTCCTCAATTAAGGCATCAGCATCACTATACGAAGATCCACCAACATCAACAGCTCTCTTGGCCTTCTCTGCAAGCTCTCTAACTCGCTTTCTCATTTCCACCACCTCATCACCACCATCCATCAACTTTTTCACTGCCACCTCCACCTTCTCCCTCCCAATCAACGCTTTCTTTACAGAATGAAACGACATCCACTCAATGCTCCCAACTTCAACCCCAATCCGCAACACATCAGTAACCAATTTCTCATTGTAAAACTGTTCAGCAGAGAGAGGCCATGTAATCATAGGCAGCCCACTACACACTCCCTCCAACATAGAGTTCCATCCACAATGTGTCATGAAACCTCCCACCGCACCATGTTCTAATATCAACAACTGGGGTGCCCACCCTCTTATTAAAAATCCCTTCTTGGATTCCTTAATCCTCTCTTCAAACCCATCCGGAAGGCAATGTTGTTCGTCTTCAAAGGTTTTTCCAACCACCCAAATGAATGGATGGTTTGAAGCCTCAAGTGCATGAGCAATCTCGAGGAACTGTCCGGAAGCAAAGCTTGGTTTGCTTCCAAAACCAATGTAAAGAACAGAATTGGGTTCTTTATCATTCAGCCACCCCAAACAATCAATTGAGGTTTGTTTGCCTCTCTCAGCTTTATCAGCAACATTTCTGTTACATAGAGACGCTGGTCCTATAAGCCAAGCTTTCTTTCCCATTTCCTTTCTGAAGTACTCTGCATAAGCCGGCTCCAATTCGTAGAAACTATTAACCACAGACCCAAAGCTGTTCTCATCTGCTTTTGCCATTTTATCAAAAATCGCAGATTTCTCTCTAACAAAACTAGGAAGCTGAGACCTTGTCAATTCGATCCGGTCAGGAAGACCCTGCACCAGAAAAGGCTCATAATCTGAACCCACTTTCTCATGCGGTTCAAACCGTCTTATATTCTCTCCCACACAGCGAGGGAAACACCCACTACCATTGAAGATAATCCTTCTTATTTCGAGCCCGTCGAAAAGCTCAGCCGCCCAACGATGAAACATGTCGAAGACGATGCAGTCGGGTCGGTGTTCGATGAGGAAGAGCTTGAGAGGTTCTTGGAGGACTGTTGTGTCGGTGAAAGGGGTGGCGGACATGTCTGAGTCGGGCGAGACGGCATCGTCTGGTAATTGGAGTGCGTGGATGGAAATTGGATGGCCAGATTGTTGGTCACGGAGGATGGAGTTTTGGAATTGAATGGCGTTAGTGGGTGTGACTATGATGGTGGTTTTGGCTCCGTGGGCTGCAAAGAGTCTAGCAATGTCTATCATTGGGATCTGGTGACCTCCACCCACAAAGGGAAAGAAGAAAATGTCGACTCTAGGAGCTTCTGAGGCCATGGAATCACAGAGAGAAAGAGAGAATGGAAATGAAGAAAGGAATCGTATATAAGTTACAGTTTAGAGATGCTTCAGAAATCAGAAGCATGGGTTTAAATGTTAAAACACGCTTGACACTAATAGAGAGTTTTAACTCTTCCAATGGGAATGCTCTAACGTCATTGGTGACATATACTTTGATTAATATTTTCACTTTTAAGTTTTAACACTTTATTTTTTGTTGTTCGACACGAAGTCAATCCTGAGCAGAGTTAGAATTGGATGCCATATCGGTGATTGGTTTTATGGGAAATGATGGGATTCTTTTCACACAGTGAGTCAATAGCTTCTTTTTATGTAAGACTTTCAATTGTAGATGTGTTTGTCACGATAAGAGTTGACCACACCCTTTAGGATAACTCTAGGGACAGTCTGACATACCCAATTTTAGAGAAATCATTTATAAGCCTCATCAATGTCAGTGGTACATCCACCCAACTTAAAATGTTATGTGATTTAATTTAATGACTTAGCTAAATAATCTCTAACAAACAAAAATTAAAATAATTAAACAACCTCAACAAGGATCTAACTTCTTATCACTCTCTATAACTACCTTAGAATAATTATAAAATATTTTAGGAGTACATTAAATGTGTACTCCTCTTCTCACCTAAGTGGTGAGTCTTATTAATTAAATTCATAGTAGGTCTCATTATTCATATCAGAGAAAAGAGTACGCATTTAATGTACTCCCAGAATATTTTATAATTTTCCACCATGTACATAGGTAAACTGTAACTAACAAATGACATATCCCATATTCGAATCAAACGTCCTACGATTGTTGAGAATCATTATTCTCCTTGGTATCATTGTCATCGACATTGCTAAAGACAATAGGGGTGGGGTCGGCAGCCTATAAATCCTTGGTGTTCTTCTTCCGCTTTGGGTGGTGACAACATCCTTTGGTCTCATGCGAGTTCTTTGCAATTGTCCTACCCCAACGAAATCTAAGCTCTTCTGGCTTTGGATTTAGTGGGGGTTTTGTTTGGATTTAAGGAGGGAGAATGCAACTCTAGTTTTAAAATTGGAGAGTGGAGTGGTAGAGTTTGGGGAGTATTGATATGGAGAAGTGGTGGTGGTGGTGGTGGTTGGTGATGGGATTTGATGAGGCGAGGGGTTTTTGTGTTTAAGAAAGAACGCCAAATTTTGTTGGGCGGAGAGGCAAAAAGCAGCCACCGCTTGTTTAGGTGGTTGCGTTAAGTGGTTTGAAGCCGGATTTTGGCGAGGTTGCTTCGATCCTTTTAATTTTTTGTTGTTGTGTGTTCATCTAGCCCAGTCTTAAATTTAAAATACATGGAATTTTTTTATTGGGTGGGTGGACCACTGGACATTGCTGACATGGTTCACTTGATAGATTGAATAATTTCTCTCAATTTCACAATCAATTGACATGCTGTGATCGGTGGAAGTATTAAAAAAAATAAAATTTGGTATCAATTGTGGGACTATGTGATTTCACAATTTGTTGAAGTGACAGCTTCAACACGTTGTGATTTGTGGAAATTCAAAAAATAAAGTTGGTATTAGTGATGAAACCATGTGATAGTGGTTGTTTATCACTCACAATGTGTTGCTTTAGCAGGTATGTTCATAGGAAAATTTCACACGAGTTTAAGAAAAAAAAAAAAAGTAAGAATTTTTCACAAAAAAATTCACCCTATATATATATATATATATATATATTTTTTTTTTGGTAGGCCCAAGTCATTTTTATGTGAGTCACATTGTGAATTTTTTAGTGAAAAATTTTGTATTGTGGCAAGGTTGTGAAAAAAAAAAAAAAACAGAAAGAGCCAAAGAGCTACTAATTTTGTAGCTTAGTTATGTTATAGACACAACAAATTCTACACCTTTTTTCATAACTTATTGAAATGACAGGTTGTGAGTGGTAAACAATCATTATTACATAGTCTAACCACTAGTAGCACCTTTATTTTCTAAATATTTCCATCAATCACAACCTATCACTTCAACAAATCGTGAAAAAAGGTGTGAAATTAAGTATCTCTAAACTTATTATTTTTTAGCCTACACCATCATCTTAATTGAACCACCCACGTTTCAACTTCCAAGCTTGGCTTTCCACTCCCCCAAACTTTCCTTGGCCAAAACCATCACAAGTTTGGTTACCATAATTTCTATTATTTATTCGTATTATGATTTTTAAAACCGAATCAATCAAATAACTGGAAAGATGAGTAGTTTCCAGTTCTCTGGTTCGATCAGTGGTCGAACCAGTGACATCGTAATTAATTTAATTAATAATTTTAAAATTATATTAATAATTGTATAAGTTATAAGTTATACTAACTAATAATATTTAGTTAAAAAAATTATGTGAGTTTTTTTTCACATTTTATTTAAGAAAATAAAAATAACAAATACAAACAGATACAACAGTGTTAGTCAACGTAGGCAAATCAATCAATAAATTCCTTAGCCACTTGGCTTTGGATCCAACCTTCTCTAAGGCCACTAACTCTACTTACATAATGTATCTCGCTGTGCAAGTATCGAACAACAGAACATCATCAAATTCCAAAAATGTAGACAAAAAGTGGGGTTTACCAATAGGCAACATTAAATAAATTAAATTAACAACTTTATATGCGTGTATAACTTGAAGAATATTAATTATTTTGAGAGTAACTTCTATCAAGTGTTACTCTTAGACATCTACTTATGTTTTTGTAAACCATACCCATCTTTGCCCAGGATGCTATTTGATATTGGGAGCCTTGGGTTCCATGCATGTGTGAAGATTGTCAACATTTTAACAAATGCATTGATCATGTATACTGTTATTCTTCTGAAACATTATTTGCACAATACCATCACAACGAAACTAGAATCCAATAAACAACGTAATACCATACCAAAATTCTAGCACAATGTCACTGTGTGGTGACATGACTTTGTCGCGCATAGGTGAAAATGTCACCAAACATTGTGACACCAGTGCCTCCTCAAATATTATCCGATCAAGGCTTATTGGGTTTTAACACATTGGCTTTGCCAATGACCTCTTGCCGTATTTGATTGGAGTCACCCAACATTAAGTTTAGGGCAAGGTGCATGCGGCCTGCATCTGTTGCAGTTTACATAAACCAACAACGATATATAGTAAAAACAATTACAAAGTTTTAAAAATCAAGAAGATTACAATGGAAGTGTCTCTATATTACCACTGATTGATAGTTACTCAAAATATTTTCTAATTGCATAAAATTGATGACGTATATGCCACACCCGGACCTGAAAAAATTAGATGTACATTAGAACATTAACAGTCTTCAATGGAGACTGAACATATTGCCCCCAAATACTATAAGTTGGTAAATATGAAAGTAACAATTTTGCTAAGTGTATTGATTTATGATATACTTACCCGTCCGGTTGAGTTGGAACTCCTGGAGGCATGACAAATGGCCGAGTTGTTATATTTAATGTTTCTTTATTTGTTGTTCGCGTGATGTCAAGGTGCAAGAGAAACTCCTCCAATGACCCAAGCTACATAAACAAATGAAATGATTAACTCTAACCAGCTTCCCTCAGTTGAACCCATCATGCAAGTATGAATTGACATTTTGGAGGCCTTACCATGTCAACAATTTTTTTTTTTGTTAACAACTCCTACATCATAGTTCATGCTGTCAAAATATAGGATTTTTTTTTCCCTGCATGTCCACAATGACCAAGTATGAATACGTATTGGAGTCATTGATAGGTACGTAAATCTGCGTGCCACATATGAACATCGTTAAACAAATCAGTTCATCCCTCTCAAAAGATGATGGTCAACTTTTATGAAGGTGTATGCATCATACATGGCACCGTATCTTACTACATTTTGACCCATCCCCCACATACCGCTTCCCGACATTAAAAAATTTTAAGAAGTCATCGACTCACTTGGTACACTTGTTAAATACCAATTACTACACAACACAGATAATTATGGTTAAAGGGTTTTATTTTGTTATTTTTCAATATTTAACCACAACACCTTAAGTGTTATACTCAAAGGTTAGTTGAAGAATTCTTTATATGAAGAATGCATTGCTTGATTTAGTTCTATTACATGAACTTAGATGTACCGCAGATGTCATTGGTAGGTAACATGTCCTAATTTCCCTTCTATTTTTGTGCTTTCCCTCGCAAAGTGAATTGACTTGCGATGTAATCTATCACCTACCATATAAACTTCTTTAAGTATGCGAAAATAGTAAATATTTTATCTTGTTTTAATAAAAAAAAAAAATACTGATCTTAGTACTTACATCAGATACGACCCAGTTGTTCTGTAACAGGGTTTGTAGGCTCTCCCACATGATATAAGCGTTTGTGTCTTGCACCAGTGTTTCCCTATAGAAATTATTAGAATAATGATAGTTAATAAAATGAAAATACGGAAAGTGGTCAACGTGAATTTCCTTATGTCCCTTGTTTTTTCCGTTCTGATCGTCCGATAATTAAGTGGTTTTACCTTATCAATCACCCTTATTGACTCCATGTTTATGAAAATGGATGAATGACACATTTGTTTCAAAAAACTTAGGCAAACACTCCTATTACATTAGTAAGATGTCTGTCACTTGTACTAAGATGTTTGTGAATTGCAATAATATGCATGTCATTTAGCCATACACTCCTATGACATTGCTAACATGTGTGTTAGTTTTACCAAGATGTGTGTGATTTTGTGTTGATGCATGTCATCCTAGTTTACATCCTATCACTTTGAAAAGATGTTTGTCATTTGTACTAAGATGTCTGTGAATTGTGATAATATGCATGTCATTTAGGCATACACTCCTATGACATTGCTAACATGCGTGTCAGTTTTACTAAGATGTGTGTGATTTTGTATTGATGCATGTCATCCCAGTTTATATCCTATCACTTTAAAAAGATGTTTGTCATTTCTACTACGATGTTTGTGAATTGCGACAATTTGCATGTCATTTAGGATTACACTCCTATGACATTGCTAACATGTGTGTCAGTTTTACTAAAATGTGTGTGATTTCGTGTTGATGTAAGTCATCCCAGTTTAAATTCAGCATGGGTTTCGTACCCAAAAAAAAGAAATAAAACATAGAGTACAATTTCTTTTAGGTATTAATGCAATCTTTAAATGATGCACATTTTAACACTAAATAGTCATATTTCTAACTCATTAAATATTTATTAGCTCATTTTTATTAAAAGAGTAGAAATATTATTGATTAGAGAAAGTATACAAAGTATGCAGGTGTTATATGCATATCATATTATATATACAATATATATTTGACAGTATGACACTAGTGTACATAAAATAGTATTTGCTGTTTTTTCTTGTTTCATTTTTGTGATGTGAAAAGGTATGTAATGGTTGTAAGTGCAAATTGTTATAACTTTTTATTCTTTTCATTGTTCTTCTCAAGCCAGCTCAAAAGTTACCATATTTCTAAAACCTTTATAACCTGATTTTATCTAAAAAGATATAAACAAGTTGACAAAAATATCAATGAGTTAACAGATAGTGTTATTTGATCCCACAACAAGAACCAATCTTAATCCTAAAATTTTGGATCAATTATGTACTAATCTAGGTCAGTCACATATATCATTTTAGTCATTATATTCTATCTTAAATTATATTCTTTATTACCTCCTTTTTTCTTTTTTCTTTTTTAAATTGTAGAAATATTATTGATTAGAAAAAAGTATACAAAGTATTACAGAAACTCAACTATCCCTTCAGAAATCTCTTCTAGCCAAACTCCTTTTTATGGGAACTGAAACACGAGATATACTTGCCAACTTAGAGGACCCTTCATTACATACTATAAGAAATTAAAATCAACCCCCAAAAGAAAAATTGCATATAAATATCATACATAGTCTCCTAGCAACTAGCAAATGAGGCATATCGTCGAGCCAAAGATCCTCTCACTCAAATGACAGATCTAACAGTTGTATATTACAAAACTGAAAACATTTGCAGCAGTTGAAAATACATGTATAAGTTATTTAAAGATATGTGTTAGTGTTTAAGGTTAAATAAAGATAACAGATAAAATTTAATAATAAATTATCTACTTAAATGTATCAATCACATTACATGATCTACTTTATATATATATATATATCAAATTATCAATCACATTAATTATAAAAAAGTAAATACAATAAGATAAGTACAAAGCACAGATTTTGTCATTCCACATAATAAGTTCTCTATTTTTTTTTTTTTTTTTTTTTATTGATAAGTCTAACAATATCGGCTTGTTACGTTTGGTATCTATATCTCAGATCACCTTCGAAACCAAACCCAACCTAAACCTTTCTAGTTTTCCCATAAAGGAAAAACACGAAATGGAGAAAGAAAACAAACCCTCTTACCGATTCCGAAACCATCCCTCCCGTACACCTTCCATATTATAAAGGTTGAGAGGCTTGAGTAAATCGCTCAAAACTTGATTAGCCTGAGATGGACTAAAATTACAAAGTCTAATACTAGACCAACATATCATTCCTTACATGATCCTAATGATGTAACTGAGGTCATACGCTATAGTGCATTAACCCTAGATGCAACAGTTTGTGTTACATAGAGTCAAGATCGGATGAAGGGTCTAGACAAATTCAATGATCGGATGGATGCACAACACAACGAATGGATCAGCTACATGCTTCAGATATAAGAAACAACCATCAAGAAATAAACAGGTCATCCAATAGGGCAAATATTCTAAAAGATCCATTAGTTGCACATACTAAAAGTAGACAAAATGCTGACAAGGGAAAGGAAAAAAAAGAAAAGTGTCTCCTATGTAAGGAAAAAGGACACACAAAACATACATGCCTTTTATCAAATATCAATACGATGGATAATAACATCCAAATCTCCAATTCTACACTTCAATTGACCTCAGAACAAGACATGTCATTCTATCCTCCAATGTACAACACAATTCCTTATGACATAAGTGTATGTGCTACAATGATGGGGGAACCTGTCATACACAATCGCAATAGATGCATAGGTAAATTAATGACTATGAATTTTAAATTACATATGCACACAAATATTAATATATATTGGGGTATACATGGAAATTTTCTACGCAGAAACATTATTCAATAAAAAAGTTACATCTTTTCAAGGGAACATGGCAATATACAATTTATCCGACCCAAATACAGAACAAGAACAATACTATAATTGGCTTTGATCTAATTATTCATATGTTGTCCCTATCAGCCTATTAGGTAATAATGCATTCAACTCTTATGATTTTGGCAACCTATATTAAATATGTACTTATATGAATATTTTTTCCTTTGTATTTTTTATAAGTAATATGTAGTTATATGAATAATAACTGTGCAATTGTAGAATGTATTGAATTTCCAAATAGAATCAACATGAATTCCCAAATAGAATAAACCCAATTGAATGTATTGAATAATGTAGTTATATGTAGTTAAATGATTATTTTTAAACCAACCCAGTACTCCAAGTCTCCAACCCAGTATTATATAGTTACATGATTATATTGAATGCATATTTTAAACTTACCTAATTGAAATTACGAATTGAATCCCCAAATAGAGTCTACAAACTCCTTACCATTAAACTGGAAAGTTATCAAACCACTAATACTATATTAATCCCAGACAATAAAATCAACATTATAAGAATTGAAAACCAAGCATGAAATATAATGTGTGTATAGAAACGTAAAATGACCATTCTAAACTCTGACTATCATACCACATACTACTAGTGATCAAAAGTATTAAAAATTTCCAATTAAAAATAACAACCAACATACCCATTTAAAAGCAGCTGAAAAGAATTCCAAACAAATAGGAACTTGCAAATTCCGCAGCTACTGGGAACATTATATCTTGGGCAAAATTCAAGAACCTAAGTACACAAAAAAGAAAAATAAAAAACCATTATTAGAACATAGAACAACTTCCTTTTTCCACAGGGTAAAACATATTTCTACCCAAGAGCACCTTGGATTGCTTTATCAACAAAGAGAGATTGTACTAATGTAGATTTCATTAACACACACATAAAAATAAATAAATAACATTCTCATTTCATCAATACAAATTTTACTAATTTTAACCTTCTCAATTACAATTTACACAAAAACAAAATTGCAATAGACAAAAGTACTTAAGATACCAACAAATTAAGCATACATTAACTTCTTCAATTAGACAAAAAAAATTTCTAGTATTAAATAACCAATAATATACTCGGAAATTATAAGGGCTAAAAAAAGTCCCATTCAAAATCTGCCAAAAAATCAAACAAGAGAGAGAGAGAGAGAGAGAGAGAGAGAGAGAGAGAGAGATAGAGAGAGAGAGAGAGAGAGAGAGAGAGAGAGAGAGAGAGAGAGACAGAGAGAGAGAGAGAGAGAGAGAGAGAGAGGTTTCTTACTGATAATAACAAAACAGAGCAAGAAGCAGAAGAAGAAATTATACACCAAAATCAAAAACTACCAAAAGGAAAATTTAGACAATATTTTGTTTTTTAGATCCTTATTCCAAAAGGAAAATTTGGAAAATTTAGACAATATTTTGTTTTTTAAATCCTTATTCCAAAAGGAAAATTTAGACAATATTTTGTTTATTAAACGTTTGCTACCGGTAGCCTATACCCATTAAAAGAGATCCAACGACCATGATTCAACCGTAAAATCCAAGGGCTAAAAACCCCTAACGAGACCATCCCGTTATTTCTAAATGGCGGGACCTAAGTCTTGCCCCTAGAATTGGATGTCATATCTGTGATTGGGTTATGGGAAATGATGGGATCCTTTTCACAAAATGACAGTGAGTGAATAGCTTCTTTGTATGTAAGACTTTCAGTTGTAAAGGTGATTGTCACGTTAAGAGTTAACCACACCATTTAGGAAAACTCTAGGGATATTCTGACATAGCCAATTTGAGAGAAATCATTGAACGGCCTCATCAATGTCAATGGTACATCCACCCAACTTAAAATGTCATGCGTTTTAATTTAATGACTCGGCTAAATAATCTTTAACAAACAAAAATTAAAATGACTAAACAATTCCCCGTTGGATCTAGCTTCTTATCACTCCCTATAATCACCCTAGAATAATTATAGAATACTTTGGGCATACATTAAATGTGTACTCCTTCTCTCACATAAGTGGTAAGTCCTGTTAATTAAATTTATAGTGGGACTCACTATTCATGTGAGAGGAGAGGGTGCGTATTTAATATACACTCGGAATATTCTATAATTTTCCACCATGTACATAGGCAAACTATAACCAACAAATGACATATCCCATATTCGAATCAAACTTCCTACGACAATTAAGGATCATTGTTCTCCTTGGTATCATCGTCATTGGCGTTGCTATAGACAACAAGGGTGGGGTCGGAAGCTTGTGAAGCCTTGGCACTCTTCTTTTGCTTTCGGTGGTGACAACATCATTTGGTTTCACGTGAGTTCTTTGCAATTTTCCTACCCCAATGAAATCTGAAATCTTTTGGTTTTGGATTTAGTAGGGGTTTTGTTCGGATTTAAGGAGGGAAAGTGCAGCTCTAGTTTTAAAATTGGAGGAGAGTGGAGTGGTAAGAGTTTAGGGGAGTATTGATATGGAGAAATGGTGGTGGTGGTGATGGGATTTGATGAGGCGAGGAGTTTTTGTGCTTAATGTTTAAGAAAGAGCGCCAAATTTTATTATGTGGAGAGGCAACAAGCAGCCACCGCTTTGTTGTTCGACTGTTTAGGTCGTTGTGTTAAATGGTTGAAAGCTGGATTTGGTGGGGTTGTTTTGGTCTTTTTAATTTATTGTTGTTGTGTGTTCATATAGCCTAGTCTTAAATTTAAAATACATGAAATTTTTTATTGGGTGGGTAGACCACTGGACATTACTGACGTGGTTCATTTGGTAGATTGAATAATTTTTCTCAATTTCACAATCGGTCATGTTGTGATTGGTGGAAGTATTAAAAAAAAAAAAAAAAATTTGGTATCAATTGTTGGACTATGTGATTTCACAATTTATTACAGTGATAGCTCCAACATGCTGTGATTTGTGGAAATTAAAAAAATAGAGTTGGTATTAGTGATGAAACCATATGATAGTAATTATTTATCACTCACAACGTGTCGCTTCAGTAGGCTGTGAAATTGGATATGTTTGTATGAAAATTTCACATGAGTTAAGACAAAAAAAAAAAAAAAGGGTGTGAAATTCACACCCTTTTTTTTGGGTAGGCCCAAGTCTGGTTTATATGAGTCACGTTGTGAATTTTTTGGTGAAAACTTTTGTGTTGTGGCAAGGTTGTGATTAAAAAAAAAAAAAAAGAGCCAAAGAGCTACTAATTTTGTAGCTCAGTTATGCTATAAACACAACCAATTTTACACCTTTTTCGCAACTTGTTATGTGACAAGTTGTGAGTGGTAAACAATCATTATTGCATATTCCCACCACTAGTAGCACTTTTATTTACTGAATATTTTCATTCATCACAACCTACCACTTCAACAAATCGTGAAAAAGGGTGTGAAATTAAGTGTCTCTAAACTTATTCTTTTTTAGCCTACACCATCATCTTAATTGAACCACCCATGGTCCAACTTCCAAGCTTGGCTTTTCACTGCCCCAAACTTTCCTTGGCCAAAACCTTCACAAGTTTGGTCACCATAATTTCTATTATGTTTTTTATTATGATTTTTAAAACCGAACTAGTCATTTAAACTGGAAAGATGAGTGGTTCCCAGTTCTCTAGTTCGATCAGTGGTCAAACTGGTAACGTCATAATTAATTTAATTAATAATTTTAAAATTATATTAATAAGTATATAAGTTATAAGTTATACTAACTAATAATATTTAGTTAAAAAAATTATATGAGTTTTTTTTTCACGTTTTATTTTAAGAAAATAAAAATGACAAATTGTAACTAAACGGGATTAACTTTACAAAATAATCATCCTAAAACCACAAAGATAATAATTCTTCATTAAAATCAAATAAGTTCTATACGGTGCATATCTCTTCGATGTATTAACATAGCAACCATAGTGTAAAATATATATTATTGTAACATCCTTGCATAGTTTGGATTAGGTGTTGGTTAAATCGTCAGCTTACTTCATTGGGATGATAACTTTTTCCTTATTTACCAAAGAAAAAAGAAAAAAGAAAAAAGAAAAAAAGATGCTAATCACTTAATGCCAAGCATTCTATACTTCACTAATCAAAATAAATGCAAAAAGTTAAAGAATTAAAAAAGGAAGAAAAAAAAAAAAATTCACACATGACAACTGGGAGCATATCAAATGCAATTGCTAAAAATGCAATCTAATAAAAATAGGACACATTAATTAAAAATTCCAAATATACAATTTAAAGCTACCTCATCAACTAAACTCACACATCACCAAGGGATGGCAACGGGGCGGATCGGAACCGGATCATGGGTGACCCGAACCCGCCCCGACCTATAAACATGTGACCCGACCCCGCCCCGCCCCGGTGGTCGGGGCAATCTACCCCGCCCTGTCCCCGAACCGCCCTGCCCCACCTTGCCCCGCCCCGCCCCGAATTTAAAAAAAAAAAACTTATACTTTTCAATTAAAATAAAACCCAAACCTCAAAAATTCATCTAACATGGATTCTCTTTAATAAACACAAACAAAAATTATTTGTTTTGAATTAGTTTTACCTAAAATGTTATGATCACATAATAATAAAAACCAATATTTTTGTAATATTATTAAAAGTAGGTGCGGGTCAGGCTAATCGGGGCGGGGCGGGGCGGGGCAGGTCAATGGCAATACCCATTACCGCCCCGCCTCGGTGATCGGGGCAAAAGTCTTGCCCCGTTCCCGCCTCGCCACCTCTATGGGGCGGGTAATATCCATGTGGGCGGGGCGGTTCGGGGCGGGTCTGGCCGGGCCGGGTCGGTGCAAAATTGCCATCCCTAATCACCATCTCACATTTTATTGGTAACCAAACAATCCCAATTCTCTCACATCTCTGATCACTGCTAGCATCCATGGTATCAGTCATCAGAAGTCAGAACTCTATCTTTGCTCAATTACCCTCACGCCTACACCGGATTTGGCACCAGCAAGTGTAATCCTCTTCTTTCTCTCACAAATCACTCCCTTTTCGATTTCCAATCCCAAATCTCAAATGGGTTTCCACCATAATCTCCACACCTCCTCAACTTTCCCAATATGCAGAACACCATCTTTGTCTCTTCTTCACTGGAACAACAAATCAAATCTTGCTTATCCATTTGGCCATCTCTAAAGGCCAACAAATCCATTTCTTGGTCTTGAAACAATGGATTTGAACAGTTTTATTTTGAACAATTTGATTAATATTAATATTTATGCGAAATGGGTCATTTTTTGATTCTTTAGTGGGATCCTTTGTCTTGTAATATTGTGGTTGTTGGGTATGTGAAAATCGGGCAATTGGAATGCTCACCAATTTTTTGAGATAATGCCTAGTAAAGTTGTGTCTCATACACCACATACTATGATAATGGATCTGGCCCAAAATGATTGTTGGCCCAAGGCGTTGAATCCGGTGGAGGCAGGGGTGACTAAGCAGTGAGGGAGATTAGGATGCCATGGGTGGAAACTGAAGGTTGGGAGAGTTGAGATTGTTTGGTTACAAAGATAAGGTGGGACATATTGGGAGAGGATGTCCTCCCATTCCCTCCAATTTTTAGTTAGAATTATGACATGTGGCATTTATTTGATTTTGTGTGGTTTTCATGAGTGTTTTAAGACCGTTGGATTTTTTTAAAGACTATATGTCTTTTATCTAATTAAAAATTGGAGAAAATTAGTGGATGCAATGGAAGAAGATTCTTTCTCTGACACATGTCTTTTATCTACTAAATATGAGTTGTAACTTGTAATTGCTGCGTTGGCTTTGAATTACCTATTTGTCATTTTTAATTGATGTTTTTTTTATTTTTATTAGACCGCCTATTACACATTGTAGGGATTTCATATTTAGTAATTGCAGCTGATTTGCACCTATGACAACTACATATAATCCAATACATTTATCCAAAATGCAATTTCCAAAATAAAATAATAAATGAGGAAGCAATTTCTTTTTCTTTTTTTGACAATTTAGGAAGCAATTTCCATCCATCATTACAAACTAAAAAAATAAAAATAAAAATAAAAATATCATAAATGAGGAAACAGTTGCCATCCAAGCAAAAACCAATGAAGAAATAATCAAATATTGTACAAATTACATAACATTTTAAAAAATCACGAATGAAGAAACAATTGCTTGAAATCAAGCAAAAAATGAGGAAGTAATAAATATCACCGTCCATCAAGCAATAAAGATGATTTTGGCATAATCGGTTGAATTGGTCTGGTTCATTGTTTTTTCGGTTGAACCTCCGATTCTTCGGTTTTCCTAAGTTTTTTAAGAATTTTGGCTTTTATGAAGAACTAGATCTGGCTAAAGTTTCGTTCCCGATTCAACAGGTTGAATTGACTAGTCTGTTCTAATTTTTAAAAACATCATAGGCAGGGCCAGCTCAATTATTTTGGGGGCCTCAAGCAAAATTTTAAATTGGGGCCTTAATCATTCAATGCTAAATTAAATTAATGTTTTTAAAGAAATATTTATTGAAACTAATAATTTTAATCCCGTATCGACAAGTATCATCCCTCCTAGAACAACGTTTTCCACATCTTTCTTTCCTCCATCCATATACAAAAATTATCGTCTTATATGATGTTAGCTCTAGGTATTGGGTCTTATCCAATTGTCGCATGTCCAACGGATTTCTTGAGCATTCGAGGTTTTCTTGAATCATCGTGGTTGTAGTATGAATCTAAGGTTTTAATCGATTCATTCTTCTTGCTAAATAAAATAAAGTAGTGTTACGCATTAATACACATTGCACAACAAGGCAACCCAATTAAAATGCTAAACTTATAGCAAATAATATGTGAGTCACTAACCTATCATATTACTTCAAACCCAATACAAATATATATTTATAAAAAAGACTCAAGTCTAACAAAAATCTACATCATAATTCAAGTAAAAGACAAAAAACAAAAATCTACCTCATGATTCAAGTTAAAAAAAAAAAAAAAATTAAAAATTAAAAATTAAAAAAAGCACAAATTAACTTACAAGTTTT
>BKZX01000576.1:56521-78394 GCA_014362285.1 Fagus crenata
TTAGAAAAAATAAAAGGAAGGGAGTAGTGATGGGTTTGCTGGTAGATAATTTTGTCCTAACCCATATATCTTTAAAGTGTTTTTTTACAAAGAAATGGAAGATAGAGAGAGAGAAAGACAAGGAGATATAGAGAAATGAAAATAAGTGGACGAAGAAGAAGATGGGCCTTCAGCTGTGCTGTGCAATGCAGAAGAAAAAATGAAATTGAAGGTGGGCAAAGAGTTATAAGAAGAAGAATGTTTGTGAGCTCTGTGATTTTTTTTTTTTTTTTTTCCTTTTGATGTTGGCAGGAGCCTTAATTCAGCTTAATGTAGCTTAGTCTATGGGGCTCTGTGTGCTTTCTTTTTTATAATTTGGGGGCCTTGATTTATAAGGATTTTTTTTTTTTTTTTTGGGAGGGGGGCCTAAAGCGGCGACTTAACTCGCCTAAGGGTTGGGCCAGTCCTGATCATAGGCTCCATATTAGAGTGTTACCTTATTAAAAGAAATATCATTAGATCAAAGCATGACTTTACATGATTATTGTAAATTAAATTTGTTAAATGTTATGATCTTCAAGATTAAGGGAAAACAATTCAATACTCTGAGAAATATTCTCTCTTTTCACATTAATAATGTGTTTCACCATAAATTTAATTAATAAAATCTATTATTATGTGAGATGAAGAATAAAGACATTTAAGATAGAATAGGGTGATCCACCATCTTCAACAGCCCGCCTTGCCATCTCCAAAATTACTCTCGCTCTACTTCTCATTTCCTCAACTTCTTCTCCCACAATAAGTCATGTCACTGCCTTCAAAATGGCTTCCCTCTTCATAGTATCCTCCACCAATCTTCACCATTGATCTGATACCATGAGTTCATTTTGGCCTTTGAATTTCGTGGCAAATAATCAAGACCATGTGAAATGTGGTAGAATTTCATAAATATCAATCATTTAGATAACAAATTTTTTTTTTTAGCATTATAATTTTTCAATTGGATTAGCCACCCTGAAAAAAGCTCTATGGGATCCAATCATCTAACATGGATACTTTTTTTTTTTTTTTGAGAAGAATCTAACATGGATACTTAATTTCAAAGATTTGAGAATTAGTATCATACTCCGAGTTTAACTCTTAAGTTATATCATTGGTGAGTTTTTCATCATTCAATTCTTCATTTATTATGGATTGACATTTCTATCCTAATCATTTTCTAAGGAATGAGCATGACTATCACAAAGATAATATTGTGAGAATATGACTTTTGGTGAATTTCCATAAAGATGTTGAATTTCCATGAAGTAGGTTCAATATGGCCTCATATTCTTTAATTTGATTCCACTTGGCCTCATCTTCTTCAAATTGATTTAATATGGCTGTGTTTTCTTGAATAGGGTCAAAGATTTCATCAAGTTTAACTCTTAGGAATCTCTCATTTAATTTTCATACTCTCACTATGGTTTCCAATTTATTTGAACAATAATGAATAATTTTCCATTCTAACTAGAGGAATTGATTCAACTTCAAACGTTTTTTAATGGATACGATAATGCCTCAATCAACAGAACTTTCTTGGCAAAGAGAGTTTATGATAAAAACAATAACAATAATTAAAAAAGCGCAAGTACAATAAAAAAATTAAGGATTTGCAGGAGCTCACTTGCATCAAATTACAATACAAGAATGCTGAAGGCTAAATTACAATGCAATGACTAAATGGTTACAAGGAGATTCAACATACTTCTACTTGTAGATGAACCATAATAACTATTCTTAAGACTAGGATAAAGAAGACAAGTTTTAGTGTGGCTACCAAACTAACTACTACTCAAGATTAGGGGATAGATTATTCACCCCATGACATAATTTTCCAAATCACATGTAGTGTGAATTAATATATGACATGGCTGTCATCTTACATGTGTTATTCTTTTAAAGATTCAACGTGGCTTTATGCCAATTATAATTAATTATTAATACTTAATCAAGAAATCACCATCTTGATTTTATTATTGAGACTAGAGTGATCTCGATTTTGTTCTCAACTCTCAAGACGACAAAGGTCTCGATTTTGTGACCACATATTGGTCTTGATATTAAAACTAAACTCAACATTATTTTTATGGTATAAACAATGACTACAAATTTACATTCCTCTTCCAATTTTCATTGTTTCGAAATGATTTAAGCTCCTCAATCAAGGCATGAGTATCACTATACGAAGATCCACCGACTTCAACAGCTCTCTTAGCCTTCTCTGCAAGCTCTCTAACTCGCCTTCTCATCTCCACCACCTCATCACCACCACCCATAAACTTTTTCACTGCCACCTCCACCTTCTCCCTCCCTATAAACGCTTTCTCTGCAGAACCAATCGTCACCCACTCAATGCTCCCAACTTGAACCCCAATGCCCAACACATTAGTAATCAATTTCTCATTGTAGAACTGTTCAGCAGAGAGAGGCCATGTAATCATAGGCACACCAGAACACACTCCCTCCAACATAGAGTTCCATCCACAATGAGTCATGAACCCTCCCACAGCACCATGTTCTAATATCAACAACTGCGGTGCCCACCCTCTTATTACCAATCCCTTTTTCGATTCCTTGATCCTCTCTTCAAATCCTCCTGGAAGGCAATTTTCTTCATCTTCGATGGTTTTTCCAACTACCCAAATGAATGGATGGTTGGAAGCCTCAAGAGCATGAGCAATCTCAGAGAACTGTCCAGGAGCAAAGCGGGGTTTGCTTCCGAAACCAATATAAAGAACGGAATTGGGTTCTTTATCATCCAGCCACCTCAAACAACTTTGCTCATCAATTGAGGCTTGTTTGCCTCTCTCAGCCTTATCAGCAACATTTCTGTTACATAGAGAAGCTGGTCCTACAAGCCAAGCCTTCTTTCCCATCTCCTTTCTGAAATACTCTGCATAAGCTGGCTCCAACTCATAAAAACTATTAACCACAGAACCAAAACTCTTCTCTTCTGCATTTGCCATCTTACCAAAACGCCCAGATTTCTCTCTAACAAAAATAGGAAGCTGAGACCTTGTCAATTCGATCCGATCAGGAAGACCCGGCACTAAAAAAGGCTCATAATCCGAACCCACTTTCTCATGTGGTGCATAACGTCTTGTATTCTCTGTAACACAACCAGGGAAGCAACCACTACCATTGAAGATAATACTTCTAATTTTGAGCCCGTCGATAAACTCAGCCGCCCAACGGTGAAACATGTCGAAGACGATGCAGTCGGGTCGGTGTTCGATGAGGTAGAGCCTGAGAGGTTCTTGGAGGACTGTGGTGTCTGTGAAAGGGGCGGCGAACATGTCTGATTCGGGCGAGACAGTGCCGTCTGGTAATTGAAGGGCGTGGATGGAAATTGGGTGGCCAGATTTTTGGTCACGGAGGATGGAGTTTTGGAATTGAAGGGCGTTAGTGGATGTGACTACGATGGTGGATTTGGCTCCGTGGGCTGCAAAGAGTCGAGCTATGTCTATCATTGGGATCTGGTGGCCTCCACCCACAAAGGGAAAGAAGCACATTTCGACTCTAGGAGCTTCTGAGGCCATTGAATCACAGAGAGAAAAAGAGAGAAAGGAGAATGGAGAATGGGTAGCATAAAAAGGAATCGTATGTTCGAGTTTTATTAGAGTTCCACAAGCATAGTTATAGGCTTTAAACATGCTATGACGCTAGCGTCATTGCTGACATATACTTTGATTGAGATTTCATGTTTTGTTTTTTTGGTTGCTCAGTTTTCTTGCCAAGTGAAGTGAGCAGAGCAAGAATTCGATGCCATCTATGATTGGTTTTTAGGAAAATGACGGGATACTTATTACATTCAGTCACAGCAGCAAGACTTTCAGTTGGCCTCTATGTGGTCGATACTCTTTAAAGTCTTACGTAGTGGTTGACCACACTACTACATAGACTAGTAACTTTCACATGCGTTATAAAAAAGGGAGATGAAGAAGAGCTACTAATTAATTTTGTAGCCTGCATGATCATCTTAATTGAACCGCCCATATTTCAAGCTTGGCTTTTTTGGTCACCAAAATTTCTACTTTATTCGTATAATAGGTTCAAATCATCTCTGTTTTATATATATGTTTCTTTGCCTGAATGATAAAAGCATATCTTTACATGTTTAATTTAGACTGCAGAGTACAAATTTTATGATCTTTAAGAGTGAAGGGTCGACCCTAGTTCCTCAATTAAAGCCTTTTTTTTTCTCATTGCTTCTTCTCCCACCATATGGCTTGTACACTACCTTCTCTACGGCTTCCCTCTTCGCACACTCTCCCACCAATCTTCCCCATTGATCAGCACCAATACCTACCCAACTTTCAATAACTGAGTCAGCAACTTGTCATTGTAAAAGTGCTTAACGAAACCCAGCCTTGTCATTATGGGCACCCCAGCAAACACTCATTCCAAACCGCATTCGATCCACAAGGAGTAAAAAATAGCAGCTAACATATGGTCAACGATTAACCATCAAAGTAACCTGTCGAGGAAAGCCAACCTAACATAGAAAGGTCACTATAATATCTCCATGTAATCAAGAAAACCAAATTAACATGGAATGCAACAACTATATTCATAAAATCATATTGCAGAAGTGTAAGAATTTTATTTATAAGTGTTAAATACTGAAAGTCTATGTATTGTATTATATGAATAATATAGTACAAGAGAGAGCCTTTATATAGGCAGAGGTGTGAGTAATGCACAAGTAATAAGAGTACTGTACAAGACAATGTATTGAGCCTAAGATCCATTGGGCTTATATTTTAACATCCCCCCTTAAACTCATGTTGAGTGAAGAGACACCAACTTGAGTTTGGAAATAAGATCACGGAAACGGCCTGGAGGCATAGGTTTGGTGAATATGTCAGCTAACTGGTCTTGAGAAGACACTGAACGGAGCTGCAAAGTACCCTGTACTAAGTGATGACGAACAAAGTGACAGTCGATCTCAATATGCTTAGTACGCTCATGGAAGACGTCCTTGTGGGCAATTTGGATGGCACTTCGATTGTCACAATGGATCGGAACTACAGTAGAACAATTAATTCCTAGGTCCTGGAAAAGCCAACGTAACCAAAGGAGCTTAGCAGTGGTGTCAGCAAGTGCTCGATATTCTGCCTCAGTACTAGAACGAGCAACAACAAATTGTTTCTTGCTGTGCCAAGAGATGAGGGAGTCACCAAGAAGAAAATAATACCCTGTAGTGGAACGACGGTTGGTAGGGTCCCCTGCCCAGTCGACATCAGAATAAGCCTGGAGAGTGAGCGACGACTGAGACGAGAAGTGAAGTCTATGAAACAAGATGCCTTTCAAATACCGAAGAATCCGAAGTACAGCAACATAATGGAGAGACCGTGGTGCAGCCATGAACTGGCTAACAATGTGAACGGCATAGGAGATGTCTAGTCGAGTGACAGTAAGGTAAACAAGACTCCCAATTAGCTGTCTGTAGAGGGTAGCATCAGGAAGTGGTTTGCCATCATGAGTATTTAAACGATTGTTGTATTTGATGGGTGTGTCAACTATTTTGCTGTCTGTGATTTCAGCTCGAAAGATAAGATCAGATGCATACTTGGCTTGAGTGAGATAGTAACCATCGAAGGATGAAGAGACTTCAAGACCAAGAAAATAATTGAGGGGACCCAGACCCTTCATCTCAAAGTGCTGACCAAGGAAGCGCTTAAGATCCTAGATGCCCTGTACATCATCACCAGTAATAATTATGTCATCTACATACAACAAGAGAAGGGTAATACCATGATCTGAGCGTTGGAAAAACAGAGCTGAATCATATGAACTAGCTGAAAAACCATGCTGAGAAATGGTGGAGCTAAACTTGGCAAACCAAGCTCATGGAGCTTGCTTAAGGCCATATAGTGCCTGACGTAAGCAACACACTTTGTGAGAAAAGCCTGGAAGATGGAAGAAACCAGGAGAGAGCTACATGTAGATTTCCTCAGTTAGTTCTCCATTAAGAAAGGCATTTTTCACATCCATCTGAAAAAGTGGCCAATGTCAGGAAGCAGAAACTGTGATAAGTGTACGAACAGAGGAGAGGCAAGCCACCGGGGCAAATGTCTCCTCATAGTCAATGCCATACTCTTGAGTGAATCCTTTGGCAACGAGACAAGTCTTGTAGCGATCAACAGTACCATCTGATCGAGTCTTGATCTTGTACACCTATTTGCAACCAATAGTAGATTTACCAACTGGAAAATCAACCAGATCCCAAGTACCTATTTTAAGCAATGCATCCAATTCTTCTTTCATAGTTTGCTGCCATAAAGGGTCAGAGGAGGCCTCACGAAAGGTGTGAGGTTCATGTAAGGTGGCAAAGGCAGAAAAGCAGTGAAAGTCACGAAGATGAGAGGAAAGAGTACTTACCCGATGAGAGCGACGGGGCTCAGGAGCAGTAGTGTTGATAGGATTCGTAGCAGGTACAGAGAGAGGAAACTCGTCGAAGGTAGGATCGGCTATAGGAGGCTCATCAGAGGTGGGATCAGCGAGGGGAGACTCGTCGGAGATGGGAGTAACTGACTCAACAGAAGGGGAAGGAATCTCAGGGAAGAGATCAGATAGAGGATCAGCCTGAGAATCAGAATTACCTGCAGAAAATGAAGGTAAGGAATAGAACATCTTGTGTTCCCAGAATACCATATGCTGAGAGACTCGAAGATGCTTGGCGACTGGATCATAACACCGGTACCCCTTTTCTTCAAGGCCATAGCCAAGAAAACAACATAGCTGGGAGCGAGGTTGAAGTTTAGTGCACTCATGTGGTTGAAGAAGAACAAAACAGACACAACCAAAAACCTTGAGTAGATTGTAGTTTGGAGTTGTGCCCAACAACGGTTCATATGGTGTTGTGTTTTGAACGACAGGTGTAGGGTATCGATTGATGGTGTACACTGCAGTGAGAGCAGCTTCGCCCCAGAATGAGATAGGAGTGGAGGCTACATTGGTGAGAGCCCTAACAGTATCTAGGATGTGACGGAGTTTACATTCAGCTCGTCCATTTTGTTGTGAGGTGTTAGCACACGAGGTATGAAAAATAGTTCCATAGTGTTTAAGAATAGTAAAAAAATTAGTTTGTCTATATTCTCGTGCATTGTCAGAACGAAATACCTTAATAGTTTTAAAATACTGAGTCTAAATCATTTTTAGCAAAATCACGATATATTGTGAGAACTTCAGAACGATTTTTCATTAAATAAATTCAAGTGTAACGAGAAAAATCATCAACAAAAATAACAAAATATCTTGACCCCCTCACTGTGGGAATAGGAGAAGGCCCCCATACATCTGAATGAATAAGATCAAAAGTTGCAGACGCAATAGATTCACTATTATTAAAAGGTAAAGCAGGTTGTTTGCTGAGCTGACATGGCATACAATCAAATAGACTAGAAGAAACTAAACCTGATAAACCCCTAGATACTAAGGTTTGAATACGAGGAAACAACTCGATGGAGGCAGAAGCAGAAATAATAGGTGCGGAGACTGATGTAGAAGGAAAGTGAAAGGAAGTAAGCTCAAACAACCGTCCAACCTTATGCGTAGTCCCAACGATCTGCCCCGTCCAAGAATCCTATACAAAACAACCACGAGAAGAAAAGAACAGGTTTAAACTAAGTTCAGTTAGTTAGCCAACAGATAAAAGATTGAGATGCAGTTTAGGAACACAAAAAACATCAGAGACAGATAAGTTGGGGGTAGAGATGGAGCTGACATAACTAACAGTCATGGCGGAGCCATCAGCAGTGGTAATAGTAGGTAAGACAGGAGGAGTGTGAGCACTTGTGAGGTGAGGATTGTCCGTCATGTGATTGCAGTAGGCAGAATCTAAGAACCATTCAGAAGAGATACCTAGTGTCACAAAAAGAGCAGGATTGGATGCACTGGAAGACGGAGGTTGAATCTGACTGAAGAAGGCTTGCAGATCTACTATGCTGTAAGTAGGTGTAGTCAATGAGACAGGATCAAAAGATGCAATATCGGGTGATGGTACAGACCCAGAGGCAGTCAAGGTTGCAGAGCGCTGAAAAATGCGGGCACGCATATTACATCAATCAATAGTGTGACCGCGATGCTTGCAAAAAGGCACAGATAAGATTAGAATTCTTTTGATTTGATCATCTTTTATCATGACCTCTCGGTGGAGCTGTGACAGTGGGATCAACTAATGCTGGAGTGGCAAAAACCGTCGTGTGAGGCTGAGATAAGCGATGAGATTTTAGACGAGTTTCCTCATGAACTAAATCATTAACAGCTTGATTAACAGTGGGCAAAGGAGAACGATTAAGCAACTGACTGCGTACAAACTCGAAATCATCAGGAATACCCATCAAGAACTGATGAAGACGGAGATGCTCTCGATATGTATTGACAAGCTTGGCATCGGAGACGGACCTGATGACTGGCTTAGAAGCAGCTAGTTGATCCCAAAAAAACCTCATACGGCTGTGGAAAGCAGTGATACACTCACCTGGATCCTAGCGCAATTGATATAAAGTAACCATGAGGTGATGTTCTCGAGCACCATCTGATCCAGCATATCAAAAAGCAAGCATGTCCCACACATCCTTAGCTGTGTCATAACCCCCAAATTCCATACTAACAGAAGGAGTGAAGGTGTTACGGAGCCAAGTGATGATCTAATGATTGACACCATCCCAATCTTCGAGTCGAAGAGAGAATGCATCTTCAGTTTCGTCCTTTTGTTGTTTAGAAGGGTGACGTTGCCCAGTCACATAAAGCCACAGCTTGCAACCTTTGAGAAAAGTACACATACCTTGAACCCAAAGAGAGTAGTTATCCCCATCAAGAACAACGTGAATGGGTTTAGAAATTTCACTTTCAGCCATAACGAAATCTCAACTGCCCTGGTCAAAGTCAACGGTCAATGCTGGTCAAAGTCAACCCTGGTCAAAGTCAAAGGTCAACGTTGGTCAAAGTCAATGGTCAACGGTTAGGACTGACGTGGTAGTGACGTGGTCTAAGGCTGGCGTGGCAATCCCAGAAGGTGACACGTGTCATTGTTGACCGGCTGGTGCATGTGGCGCGTGAAAAAGTCGCTTGACGGTGCTGGAACTTTGGGCGGCACGTGAGGGCGCGTCCGGCGTCGGATGAGGTTGATTTTTGAGCGGTTGAGTCGAGTTTTCCAAGATCTTTCCAACGGCGGTAGAGGTGTCATGATCGGAGTCTGGGAGTGACAGATCTGAGAGCGGCAGTGTGTCCCTTTAGCAATGAATCAGCTTCTTGGCAGCGCAGCAACCGAATTTCGGACGAAGGCAGTGCCGAAGATAACTGAAGCAGCGGAATAACACCTGGAGGACTAGAACTGTACAAAATTAGAGCCTTAGCTCTGATACCATGTTAAATACTGAAAGTCTATGTATTGTATTATATGAATAATATAGTACGAGAGAGAGCCTTTATATAGGCAGAGGTGTGAGTAATGCACAAGTAATAAGAGTGTTGTACAAGAAAATGTATTGGGTCTAAGACCCATTGAGCTTATATTCTAACACTAAGAAGTGTGTATATAAGGAAGCTTTGTAACAGAGAAGACCGCTACAAAATAAAGAAATAACAGAGACTTTATGGATGTAGGCTTTCATGCTGAACCATGTTAAAATTCGTGTATTCTATTTTTTGCTCACTTTCATTTTTTACATGGTATTAGAGCACCATCGACCTCCATCAACTACGTTCTGGGCCTCCATTTAAAGTTTCACAAACTAGAGCAAGAGTTTGGCTCTGCTCAGATTGCAAATAAAGCTACGAATATTATCTCTCCCTATTCTAGATAAGGCTACTTCAATCCAAGTTAAGGATATCCTAATTCTCGGGTCCATCCAGATCTCAAAACTTGTTTGTTTGCTAGAGGAAAGTAACATTTGTCCTTAACTAGTGTTTTTTCAAGAGTTATGTTTATTAACATATTCCTATTTACGTATTTGTTATTATAGTTTATGTTGATTTACTCCAAAATATCAAAAAAAAAAAAAAATCGTTTTATTTGTAAATTTATTCCTTCAAAAACTTGGATCAAGCATGTGAAATATATGATGCAAATAACCTTTTTATGGTGCATAGTTAATAGTCAATTTGATTTATTTTTGTATATGAATTTGGGCAAGATTTGAAAAATACCATGTTTTAGAATTCAAATATGTTTTCAATCTTAACCTCTTAGTATGACTATGATTTGGGCCCCACCAATGGGATAAACATTGGCATCCGAAACTAGTTTCAATCTAATGTCTACCACCGACCTTGTGTGGTTTTTGGGTCTTGTCATAGGGCTAAATTTGGTCCAGTCACCAAGGCTATTAGACATCTGTATTTAAGTATAATATTGTTGTTTTGCAACAAAAATGATATATATTTTATTTTGTGAATCAAATCGAGTATTTGTCTATTTTAAATCATCTTATTAAACTCATTGTTTTTGAATTTTGTATTAATTAAGTACATTGTCTTATTTAAAGACATGTATGCTTAATTCGACTAGTTAAGGGTATTGGTTATTTACTGGGCTTTCTAGCTCAGCTTTCTCTTTCCCCATTTTAGATACTGAGGATTAGCTAGTCCAGACGTTGCAAGGGAGTAGCGTGGGAAGAAATTTAGGTATGATTAGTAAGCATTTCATATTTGTTATTTTAGTGATTTTATGGGAGACCTTTATCTATTCAGATTTTTTGATGAAATGAATTTTAATTATTTGATATATTCTTGGTCAATGGATTATTTTGGAGACTTTATTCCAATGGTTTTATTATTTTAATTTGTTAGTGAGGCCTTGCACACTCTTAAAACAAAACTTTGTAAGTACGCGACCGCTGTCACGTGCCAGGTTATGATTTTGTAGACCTTAAGGCCAGGTTTGATCTATAAGGGAGCATATAATTCGTAGTATGAGAAAGAAACGTGATTTAAGGTTGTCATTCTATTAAAAATATATTCAAATGTAAATTCAGGGGTCTTATAAGCAATAAGGTTTGAATAGTTGTGGATTTTCAAGGATTTTTATTAAGTTTTGATCGTTTTATTTTTTATTAGGTTTGATTTGTAGGTATTGACGAATAATTCATAGCATGAGACAACTGAAAATTTAGCATTTTGGGGGTTCATCTTATTCATCAAAAGTTTGAGTTAATTTCTTATTAGTTTTGACAAAATTGGAATTCGTAACATTCTAGTATTATTTTAGGGAAAATTACACTTTATCACCCTCAACTATCACCACTTTTTCAATCCCCCACCCCCCCTAAACTTCAAAAAGTCACAATTGACCCCCCAGTTGCATCCAATTGCACGGCCGTTATCCCCTATGGCCAAAATCGAGTTATAATAGACGGAATCATCTATCACGTGACATGCATGTGATCCCGGACCCACCAGAACACCTTTTACCAATTTGATTTTTCCCTAAACCCCGAAATGCCCTTACCCCCACTTAACAAAATCTGAAATCCACACTACTTCAATCTTAACAAAATCGCCCCCCAAACTGAAACCCTAGATTTAAAAATTAAATTTCTAAAAAATAAATTATTAAGAAAAAAAATATATATTTATATATATATATGATTGTTTCTCTCATTTGCCAAGAAATTTCTCTCTCTCTCATATGTTCGATCTCCGTGGGTTTTGATCCGTGGTGTTTATCCCCCATCGCCGAGAAACCATCCCCAATCACCTCGTGGTCCCGTCAGGGACCCAAAATTTTAGAACCGATCATTAATAAAGGTCAGTTCTCTCTCTCGACTTCCATGGCTGACTAAACCGAGATTGAGTTTTGGTTATGGGCTTGTTGGATCGCCTACATTTTGGCGAAACCTTGGGTTTGGATCCCCAAGATTCACCAACCACCTCTTTCGTTACTCAAATTTCCAGTCATGGGTTCATAGGTTGTTACCTAAATTGTGCCAAAAATTGGGTTGTGGGCTAGTTAGGATTCCTTGTGGGTTGTGAGCTAGTTTTCTTGGTGGGTTGGTTGAGACTCAGCCACCGTGTGTGGTGGCCGATATCTGGGTTCATGGAAGTGTTGGGTCTGATGAAATCTTTTTGGGGTGGGCTTGGATTGATGAGTTCTTCAAGATCTGGGTTTAGGTGATAAAATCTCCAAGATCTCTCTTTGATTTTATCGAGCTATGCCGATTTTATTTGTTTATTATGTAAATTTTGTAAACATGTTTTTATTTGTAAATTCGTATTCAATTTGATTTGGTATGGGTATATTGCAATTGGGGAAATTGTTTTGTGTGATTTGGTTGTGGATTAATGTGTTGCATCCAAATATCCCAAGCTCCTCACTGTTACGACCATGGTGGTTTGAGAGACAGAAAGAGTGATTGAGGAGAGACAATGGGGTGTGCATTGGTCGGTCGAAAATAGGGAGGAGAGAGAGTAAAAAATTCAATAAAGAAACTCTATCATATGTGTTAGCATATGTATATACCATTGTTATTATACTAGTCTAGGGTTTCCTATGTATTTATTATACTGTCCCTAGTTTAGGCCTATATATATTCTCTTAGCTGTACATGTTTAATCAGAATACTCAATACACAATTTATTCTCTCTGTTTCTTTGTGCTTCCCTCTCTAAAGTTAACAATATGAAATAATGAAAGAATGTTGATGTTATTCAGAAATTTCTTCCTCATTCACTCTCTTGTAAAGAAACTTGTCTTCAGTATTTCAGATTGGGGGGCGATTTTGTTATTGTTGAAGTAGTATGGATTTCAGATTTTGTTAAGTGGGGGTAAGGGCATTTCGGGGTTTAGGAAAAAATCAAATTGGTAAAGGGTGTTTTGGTGGGTTCGTGATCACGTGCGTGTCACATGATAGATGATTCCGTCTATTATAACTCAATTTTGGCCACAGGGGGTAGCGGTCGTGCAATTGGATGCAATTGGGGAGTCAATTGTGACTTTTTGAAGTTTAGGGGGGATTGAAAAAGTGGTGATAGTTGAGGGTGGTAAAGTGTAATTTTCCCATTATTTTATATTGAATGTAGGTTACTATGCCACAATGTAACATGAGATTTATATATGGCTAGGCATTCCCAATGAAATCACAATTATAGACTTGAAAATCATATTGTGATTTTATAGGTTTTGTATAATGGAAAACTTTGATCTATATGAAAATCTATAGGTTTAATTATGAGAGGTAGTCATTATGTGTTTTGAGATATGTTCAGTGTAATGATTAGTTCTTGTTCATTTTTTCATGGATTTGGAAAATGTTTAACATTCTCAAGGTTAAAGTTTTGATACCACGGGTGTGAATTTCTTTTTTTTAATATTAAGTTAATGGATTGAATCTATCGATTAGAGACAAATTCTGATTTACAAATGGTATAGAATGCAAAGGTCAGTGCTATCATTAAATTAACTCATGACTCATATTTCAATAGGATGTTCCTTGGTTTTAGCAAAAAAAAAAATAGGATGTTCCATGAGTTCGGTTTGGATTATGGTGATCAGAGATCTAATTTTGGAATAAAGTGATTTTTTTTTTTTTTTGGGTAATAGCCACGGACATCACAAAATGAAGAAGTGACAAGTAGTGAAGGAAATGAAATAATTGATGAAGATAGGAATGTCTAAAAAAAGCTACTATGTGGCCAGGATTAAAAGAGGTTGCTTGGCTTTAATTTCTTTCCCTCTGATAGGGCTGCTACAATAGATACATGGCTTCTTTCATCATAAGATATTCCAACAAGGCAATGACATATTTTTATTTGCAATCAAGAAGATCAATCACAACCAAGAAGTTACAGACTTACAGTAATTAACTACCACATTTTTTTTTTCTTTCAGCAACATATATGCATCTATTGATTAAAAGAAAAAGGTGTAGTGGTACATAAGAAGTCAAGCCCTGTCAATGACCCGCTAATTTTCATTTATTTTCCTGAGAGACTTGAGCTCTTTTATGAGAGCTACAATATTGTTATAAGAAGAGCCACCTTTTTCAACAGCTCTCTTGGCCTTCTCTTCAAACTCTTTTGCTTGCTTTCTAATTTCCACTACTTCAATTTCTTCAGTACTACCCAGTAACCGATTCACTGTCTTTGTCACTCTATCCCTCTCAACTATCACTCTCGGTGGTGCCCTCCAATCTACGCAATCCTCATAGCCAATGGAAATCCCCACCTTCAACACATCAATTATAAGCCTTTCATTATAAAATTGCTCATTGCCCATTGGCCATGTTATCATAGGCACGCCAGCACTCACACCCTCCATGATTGAGTTCCATCCACAATGATTCATAAACGCTCCCACAGCTGGGTGTTCTAATATCAAAAGTTGTGGAGCCCAACCCTGAATTATTAACCCTTTCTTTGATTTCATCACCCTTTCTTCAAATCCAACCGGAAGCAATTCTTCTTCTTCTTCTACCTCCCCGTCTGATGATTTCAAAACTCTTCCGACCACCCAAATGAATGGGTGGTCGGAAGCCTCGAGACCATAAGCAATCTCGAGGAGCTGACTGCGAGACAAACGAGGCAGACTTCCAAAACTGATATAAAGCACAGATTCATGCTCTTTGGAGTCAAGCCAGTTCAAAGAAGTATACTCATCAATTGGAACTTTAATACCTCTATCAATCTTATCCATATTGCTCTTATTGCATAGTGAAACAGGACCAATTTGCCACACTTTCCTTCCCATCTTCTTCTCATAAAAATCCGCATAAGCTATCTCCAAATCTTGAAAGCTATTGACAACAGCCCCATAACTTCTCAGCTCAGACTCTATTCCTGCCTTAAGAGACAAAGCAAACACGTGATTTGGATTTTTAGCATACTCTGGCAACATGGATTTCTTTAACTCGATCTTGTCCGGCAGCCCTGGCAAAACAAATGCCTCTGTATCCGAAGCCACCTTCTCGTACGGTACATAGCGTCTGAGACTCTCTTTTATGCAGTGAGAGAAGCAACCGGTACCATCAAAGACAATCCTTGGTATTCCTAGCCCATTGGCAACATCTGCGGTCAACGGATACACCCCATCAGAGACAAGGCAATCAGGTTTGGTTTCACGGAGGAGCTGTTCAAGCTGGTCTTGCAGCTTCATGACAGCATTATGCAGCTTCATTAACATGATGGTGGAATTAGTAGTGAGCTCGTTCTCGCAACCTTCTGGTAAACCGAATTCTTCAGCTGGAAAGTTAAGGGTGTGGAAGCTAATATCATGGCCTAATTCTTGGTCTCGGTGAATTGGGTTTTGAAAGAGGAGGGCATTGTGGGGTGTGGTTACTATGGTGGACTTCACTCCATGAGATGCAAATACTCTAGCCACGTCTATCATAGGGATCAAGTGGCCTCCCATTATGTACGGGAAGAAGAATATATGTAGCTTTGGAGGATGTGAATCCATGAATGTGGTATGAACTACGAAATGCTATTCTGTGTCGCTTACTCTCTGGCATAGTTATTAAAATCCCGATTCGAATCTTAAAATCTTACGATTTTACGATTCAATATTATGAAAACGATTCGAATCTTAACTGAATCTTAAAGGTGATAGAATCTTAATAGAATCCCGATTTGAATCTTAAAATCTTTAGAATCCCGATTTGCTTCCGATTCTATACGATTCTACTGCACAAGGTTTATTCGGATTTTTTTTGGGCCTCCAATGAAAATTTAGCTTGTATTGGGCTGATTTTTACTTTTTAGTATGTTAGTAGCCTGTCCATTTATTTTTTTTTTTGATAAAAAGTAGTTTGCCCTTTTTTTTTCTTTTTTTTTTAAGAGAAGTCCGTCCATTTTAGTATGTTAATGTTAGTACTTAGGAACCCACTAGCCCACTCATTTAATAAAAAGAAAGGCAAACGACAAACCCTTAAATGATGATCTTGGTTTTTAGATCTTGGTTATTCATATTGAACAATAAGTAATGTGTTACTTTTATCACAAAATCACCATTGTGGAAAATGATTGGGAAATATTTTGATTTATGTAGTGTTATTATTTGGAACATTATGTATGTTTGTGGATATGTGGTATTAAAACTTGGAACTTGAAAGTTTGAAATTTGAAATTTGTCATATGGTATTTAGTAGTTGATGACTTATTGTATTTTATAAATTTTATGCCAAAACTTATTTATTTTTCAATGATTCTTTAACCTATGTTATGAATTATAATTATTATTTTATTTATTTATTTACGGAAAGTAGAATCTTACGATTCACGATTCGATTCTACGATTCGATTCGCGAAACCCTCCTAACGATTCAAGGTAGAATCCCGATTTTAATAACCTTGCTCTCTGGTATCAACTATGAAATCTTACTCTTGTTCCTAGCTTGAACCATGTTGCCTGGCACATATAGGACAAAATTGATAAGATATGATTGGTAAATGTTATTTCTTTTTGATCATTATTGGTAAATGTTATTTCAACAATCATAATGATTGCACATTCCATCTTTTTTTGGGAAATGTTATTCTAACAATAATAATGATTTCATTTCACCTTACTTTTTTTTTTTCCCTTATTATAATAAAATTCTTCTATTTGATTTTATGCTCCATTAATTATAATATGTATAATGAAATATATTTGGTTTTCTTCCATTTTAAATTTTAGTTATTTTATAGACAAAAAAAAAAAAAAAAAAGCTTGTGTCAAGCTATCATTTATGGAGTATAAAAGGGATTACTAACGGGTGGGATAAAAGTTTTTTTTTTTTTTTTTTTGGTGTTAGTATGAATTAAATTTAATAAACCAAACAATAGTAAATATAAATAATAAATCTCTTTTTCATGTTAACAAAAACAAAAACAAAAAAGTTTAACTTACACAATAAATTTCATTATTTTTGTGTTAGTAGTTGTGATTAGTATATAATAAAATAATGTCAGTAATAAAGCCATATAAAAATAATATTATACCAATGATCTTAATTAGTTATGGAATTTGTTGTATTTTTATTATTACTGAAAAATTATATTTTATTTTATTTATTTGGTGTCACTTCTATTGCTCACATCGCCTTGTCAAATTATCCACGCACATTGGCTACTTATAAAAGAGAAAGTAAGCCACCTAACTTTTTCATAGTACCAAGTTGGTAAAAAAATAAGTTGGTGACTTGATTTCATAGAAATTGGGTGTGTGTTGGACCACATGTCTATTCCCCAGCTAGTGGCATAATCATGATTTTGTTGGTATATATATATATATATATATATATGTGATTTTGTAAAAGAAATAAATGTTAAATTATTGTTTTTGTTCCTAAACTTTGTATGAAGTTTGTTTTTCTTCCATGAACTTTGAAAAAATTCGTTTTTACACATGAATTTTGTCTTTTTAAATAAAAGAGTTCAGAAACGAAATTTATATGTAAAAACGAACTTTTTCAAAGTTCAAGGACTAAAAACGAACTTCATGGAAAAATTAAGGGGTGAAAATAATAGTTTACCCAAAACTAAACAATAACACGAAGAAATATGTCACAATAATCAACAATAAAACTCACAGTGAATGCAAAATGAGTAGATGCAAACTGATCAAGGTTAGTGTATCACACTATATCCTTAAGATGGATTTCGCCTCTCACACTATTATCTTAGTGGCGCTTTGAGACCCTTAGATGATTGTCTCGCAAGATACAATGATTAACGTTATGTAGAAGAAGCACAAGCAATCTTCGTCCCAATGAACGTAACTGGTGTCTCTTTCTCTTTCTTGACTTATGCAAATGAGACTCTCAAAATCGTAACAAATAAATAACTCAAAAGTAACCACTTCAAATTAATTAGAGAACACCCTACATATAGATAGAGTCACACATATTCGGAAAAGATATAAGATAAACAATTACAACTATTCAATATAACACTTTATAAAAAAGACAAACTCTTTGTGAGAATAGATAAATTGGGTGGACTGGGCCTAACTCACATGGCCCGTTTGGCCCACTTTTAAGAGACAATTTTTCATTCATTTATATCCAAATTTTCAACTGATTTCAATTCAAGTGGTAAGAAAAAATAAAAAATAACTACCTTCTTCACAGAGTGAGGAATTTAAGTGGCAGAGACTATAAATCAATTTCCCACGTATTAATGAAGGGAGAACTAAAGCAGTGGAATAAACAGGGTCAACAAGTCTTCAAAACTATTAAAGGAATACATATACAGAACACACATTCTAGTTCTTCCATAACTAAGAAGACCAGGACTTTTGTACCTCTTGGTTATAAAGGATGCATTGGGTAGCATGCTGGCCTACGGGGGAGATAAGCACGTCATCTGAAACCTAAGTAAGGCTTTTCAGTTTTCACGGCTACGAGAATAGGTATAATGCCATTGAGCAATCATGCTTCACATTAATGTGGGTTGTACAAAAACTATAGCACATACTACTGGCCTTCCAAGTTTGGTAATCTATAAGATGGATTCTTAAAATTATCTATTCAAGAAACCCGCCTTGAACATCTGGTTGGCTCAGTGGCTAATATTATTGGTGGAATTTGACCTAGTGTACATAGCAAGAAAGATCCACAAATATATCCACAATTTCCACACCAGACATCACAACCCCTTGAAGTGAAACTTAAATTGCTAATTTTTGAATGAAGCGAAAAGAAGTAGTATGAGGTTAAGTGAGATAATCATTACCCTTTATTAAAAGACTTGAGTTCTTCAATGAGAGCTTCAACATTGTTATAAGAAGAGCCACCTTTTTCAACTGCTCTCTTGGCCTTTTCTCCAAATTCTTTCGCTCGCTTTCTAATTTCCTCTACTTCAACTTCTTCACTATTCAATAACCGATTCACAACCTTTGCCACCCTATCTTTCTCCACTATCACTCTCGGTTGTGCCTTCCAGGGTACACACTCCTCATTGCCAATAGAAATCCCAACCTTCAACACATCAATCATTAGCCTTTCATTATAAAATTGCTCGGATGCAAGCGGCCATGTTATCATAGGCACGCCAGCACTCACACCTTCCATGATTGAATTCCATCCACAATGGTTCATATACCCTCCCACAGTTGGGTGTTCTAATATCAAAAGTTGTGGAGCCCATCCTTGAATTATCAACCCTTTCTTTGATTTCATCACCCTTTCTTCAAATCCAACGGGAAGCAAATCTTCTTCTTCTTCTTCTTCTTCTTCTTCTTCTCCATCCGATGATTTTAAAATTTTTCCGACTACCCAAATGAATGGGTGATCGGAAGCCTCAAGACCATAAGCAATCTCGAGGAGCTGAATAGGAGACATGCGAGGCATGCTCCCAAAGCTAATGTAAAGAACAGAGTCATGTTCTTTGGAGTCGAGCCAGTTCAAACAACTATGTTCATCAATGGAAGCTTTAATACCTCTATGAACCTTATCCATGTTGCTCCTATTGCAAAGTGACACAGGGCCAATTTGCCACACTTTCCTTCCCATCTCCTTATACAAATCCACATAAGCTAGCTCTAACTCATGAAAGCTATTGACAACAACCCCATAACTTCTTAGCTCAGCCTCTAGTGCTGCTCTAAGAAACAAAGCAAACCCATGACTTTGGCTTTTCGCATAATCTGGCAACATGGATCTCTTTAACTCGATCTTGTCCGGCAGCCCTGGCAAAACAAAAGCCTCTGTATCCGAAGCCACCTTCTCGTGCGGTACATAGCGTCTGAGACTCTCTTCTACGCAGTGAGAGAAGCAACTGGTACCATCAAAGACAATCCTCGGTATTCCTAGTCCATTGGCGATGTCTACGGTCCACGGGTACAACCTATCGGAAACAAGGCAATCAGGTTTGGTTTCACGAAGGAGCTGATCAAGCTGGTCTTGCAGTTTCATGGTAGCATCCCTCAGCCTCCGAAACATGTTGGCGGAAGTAGTAGTGAGCTCATTCTCGCAACCTTCAGGTAAACCGAACTCTTCAGAGGGAAAGTTGAGGGTGTGGAAGCAAATATCATGGCCTAAATGTTGGTCTCGGTGGATTGGGTTTTGAAAGAGAAGGGCATTGTGGGGTGTGGTGACTATGGTGGACTTCACTCCATGAGATGCAAATACTCTAGCCACGTCTATCATAGGGATCAAGTGGCCTCCCAGTATGTATGGGAAGAAGAACATATGCAGCTTTGGAGGTTGAGAATCCATGAATATTTATGTGATATGAACTATGAAATGCTATTGCTATATATATATATATGCCTCAGGCCCTCACTTTGGGGACAATCATATTGATTGCATATAGCTGAGGGCTCATACCCCAACACATATTCCACGCTCCAATCTCTGGGGTCTAATATATGGATGTGATCACATGTAATTAACTTACGTTGATCAGAAATTCATTGGAATACGTACCCTTTGACGAAAGGATTGAGTCCAGAGTCCAGAGAGTACTCCAGACATGGATCTTGTTGTGAAAGAAAACAGACAAAACATAGCAACGTTGCAAAGTTAATGGCCTTCCTAATAATTCACTACACCCTTTTCCCCTTCGCCACCGCATTTTATACATCAAAATGCGTGGGTGGGGGGGACCGATCTTATTGGTTTTCTAAAATCGGATAACTGCACATAATCCAATAATTTTTCTCAACTTTCTCAATCGGATAGCCTTGCAACTCCACGCATCTCCTAAACCACATGTGCACCCCACATTCTCAAAAGACAATGACTTGGAATCGTCAGCATTGCTATAGGCTATAGCCAACATGATGCAATTGTTTATTGTTGATTAATAGTGATACCTGACACCTGTGTATATAGCATCTCAAGAAGACTTCTTTTTCTACTTTAACTGAAAAATAAGATCAGATTCTTAGAAAAGCAATTAATGATGTTATATTCAACAATAATAAAGGTATTTTGTTTGGCATCAAGTTTATTTTATGGAATAACTTTTTCTAGCCCAATGGCTCATAAACTTTTTTATTAGAGGCATAATGAGTAATGACATTTTAAGACAATCTGGGTGGCATTGGCAAGGTGCGCGATCATTCCGCCCAAAACTTTTTAAAACCCTTGTAATTTAGATTGGTCTCAAATTTTTTATTTTTTATTATTATTATTTTCTTTTATAATATAATACTATAAAAAAATTTGAAATTGCCCAAATATTAAAATTAATTTTTTTGAAATAAGTCAAACAATAAGTTATTTCTCTAATTCAAGTCTCAATAATAATAAAATAACCCTAAAAAGGTCAAAATAAATAATTTCAACTCCTCTCCATAATTTAGCTATCTATCACTTTGACAACTTAAGATATGCAAAAGTCATTCACTCATTCTCTCTCAAATCAATTATTCTATCTCTCTCTCCACTCAATTATTCTCTTCATATGACTCTCTCTCTCTCTCTAAATGGTCAAAATTTTAATTAGAATCAAATTTCACTCATTCTCACTCAAATCAATATTTACCTCTCTCTCTCTCTCTAAACGGTTATTTCTAATCTCTCATCTCTCTCAATTTCTATTACTCTCTAAGCGCAAGTTTTGTACACTGTAATAATTATTACAATATAATATGAATAAGTATTATAAGGAATAGAAGAAACTGTAATAGAAAAACTATTACTATTTATCTTTTTTATGACAACACATGAATAGAACCATGAATTTATATTTTATATTTTGCTACAACATGATTAATCTATGTGTATTTTTTTCAAAATTAATAACTCCATAATTAAAAAAAAAAATGATATAACTAATATACGTGTCCTTTGATAGTGTTTTTTCCCCTTAAAAAATAATAAACATGAACTATTTTATAGAATGGGTTTCGATTCTTATATATATATATATGGAGAGAGAGAGAGAGAGAGAGAGAGAGAGAGAGAGAGAGAGAGAGAG
>BKZX01000576.1:79219-103004 GCA_014362285.1 Fagus crenata
AAAAAAAAAAAAAAAAAAAAAAAAAAATAGAACAATTGACTCAATCTCAAAAAGGAGCTCTTGAAAAAAAATATTTTAAGTAAACCACGGGATGTAGTTGAAAATCCAAACAATGTAATAAATTATTTGATAATAATAAAAATGACCAACCAAGGCAATGTTGAATAATTAAGTGAGAATAATAAAACTGAAGATTTAGTCAATAATCGACAAAACAACATTGAATAATTAAGTGATAATAATATAAATAAATTTGTTACAAAATATTGAATATAAAAATTTAATTAATAATTTTGCAGCATAAATTGAGTGTAGAGTAATCTATCAATGATACTTTATTTTAAATTTTTTAATGTTTATTAGATAGATAATTTCATTTTTGGTATCATTCCGGACCCCATAATTCTCTGGACCAACCCTGATGACAATGAACGAGCTAGGCCAACATGAAAAAATCCTTTTGCTAGACCTGGATATGGACCAAAGTGCTAGTTACCCCATGTCATATCTAGAATTGGAAGATAAAAACTAGTCAATCCACATCGGTTCATCTTTCAAATCTGAGATCCAACTGTTAACTGCTTGATAATTTTGGACCGAAGGGAGTGAGGACGAAGGCTTTCTTAGAAGAGGGAGAAAAAAAAAAAAAAAAAACATATTTTAAATACAAACGTAGATTATTTATATCTCAATAACCTGGCTAGACTCCCTTTTTCTTTTTTGACAAAGGGATGGTTTTGTTTATTGATACTGAAATTAAATTATACATTGGGTGCTTCATCAGCTATCACTAGGTCAACAACGAAGGATGAAGTTTCCATTCCAGTAATACAAGATTGAATAAGAAAAAACATAGGGCCTGAAACAGAGGAGCAACACTCTTGCTTCTTCTAACAGATGACATGTACTAAAAAATGATTTGAGTTGATGAGGAAAGTATAGATACATCATACATGTGCACAATTGGATATTCGAAAATCACCCATTGTAATCCAAACTCTGCAGCAAAATGAATGGCATGAATTAAGGCTATAGGTGGTCTCCAAGGAGTTGATGATACCAGAACTGGTTGTAAACGCCTTTGTCTCATTTCAATAAACTCCACAACATAAGAACGAGCTCAGCAAGCAGTATCTTTTGCCAGAGACCACACATGTCGATGCCTAATTTCATTATGATTCCACCAAAGCCGCCATTTAGATACATAGATAAAAGTTGTTAGAATTTGTTTTAATTAATGACATGAGTTTTTGTATCAAATAGAGTGGATGCATGTGAAAAAAAATTTAAGTTATGTGAGAAATTTATAAATGGGAGGGGTTTAAGTAAAAAATATAATGAAGGATATAAAAAAAGCATGAAGGCTATACAAAGTCATGCATTCCTCAATTTTTGTATGTGTTGGATTGGACCATTAGCCATTTCATTGGAAAACCGATTGATGTTTAGTGAGGGAAGCTAGAGCCTTTTATGGGATTCAAGTCACACCCCACAAGGCATGTCAATAGTTGTCCATGTGGGCAAAACAACATTGTTGACCCTAATATTTCTGCAACTCAAACCCATGACCTTGGCTCTAATACCATTTGATAAATTGGGCCTTTAACCATCTCATTTGAAAACCAATTGGTGTCCAATGAGGGAAGTCAAAGCCTTTAATGGCATTCAAATCGCACCTCACAAGATATGTTAATAACCGTCCACGTGGGCAGAATGGCATTGTTGGCCCCAACATTATGCAAGAGTGAAAGAAGAGAAAATAAAGAGTAAAGACTTCTCTTCCTCTTCCCTTTCCACTCTATCCCATTGTGTGTTTTAAGAGTGTGATCTTCTTTCATTGTGTGTGTGTGTGTGTGTGTTTGTAAAGACTTCTCTTCCTCTTTCCTTTCCACTCTATCCTATTGTGTGTTTTAAGAGTGTGATCTTCTTTCATTGTGTGTGTGTCTCTGTGTGTGTGTGCGTGTAGAGCCAAATTTCTCGTGTTGAGAATCGTGGTTGCTAACAAGATGGTGTCATTCTAGTTTCCCCGACTTAACAAAGAAAAAATTGATAATTTAAGTATTTGAATGAAGGCATTACTCAGATCCCAAGATGCATAGGAGTTAGTGGAGAAATGTTACGAGGAGCCACAAGATGAAACATCTTTGACTCCAAATCAAAATGAAGTCTTGCAAAAGGCCCATAAGAAAAATCAACAATCTCTTACGTTGATCTATCAAGGTTTAGATGAAGCCATGTTTGAGACAGTTGCAAATGCAACTTTATCCAGGCAAGCATGAGAGATTCTTCAAAACTCTCTAAAAGGAGTTGATAAAGTGAAAAAAGTTCACCTTCAAACATTGAGAGTCGAGTTTGAAAGCTTGTACATGAAAGAATTTGAATCAATTTCAAATTATTTTTCAAGGGTGTTCACTATTGTAAATCAATTAAAAAGATATGATGAGAACCTGGATGATGCCCATGGGAGGGGAAAATTTCCTTCAGGCGTTAACTTCCAAGTTTGATTATATTGTTATGGCGATTGATGAGTCAAAAGACTTGGAGTAAATGACTAATGAACAACTCTTGGGATCTTTACAAACCCATGAAAAAGAAGCAAGAGCCTTTGGACCAAGTTTTACAATCTAATCTCGCCTTGAATGAGAAATGGTGGTATGAAAGTAGCCAAACAGCTCGAGGATGTGGATATGGTCATGCTCAAGGAAAGGGATCTAGAGGAAAGAATGGTCATAGCTTTCCTAATAATGAAGAGAGAGCTCAAAACTCACAAACCATAAGAGACCGTGGAAGATGAAGTTTCTTAAGGCCATACAGAATAAGTTATGACAAAACTAATATGAAATGTTATAACTGTCTAAGATTTGCGCATTATTATTTTGAATGTTGGAACGTTGCAAGCAATTTTGAAGAGAAAGCCAATAATGTTGAAGATAAAAATGAAGAAGTGGAGACGACTTTGTTGTTGGCATACAAAGGAGGAGACAAAGAAAAAGAAGAAGAATGTGTGGTATCTTGACAGAGGTGCTAGCAATCATATGTGTGAAAATAAAAATATGTTTTTGGAGCTTGAGAAATCGGTGGTTGGTAATGTTGACACGGTTGGACAAATGAATTGCACCGTTGTGTTACAAGGAGAGTAAAATGAAAAAACCCCCACAACAAGCTTGGGGTAAAAAGAAGACTACAGTTTCCCACTTACATGTGTTTGGAAGCATTACATATGTGCATCTACCTGATCAAGAAAGTTCCAAGCTAGATGAAAAAAGCGAGACATATGTGTTTCATTGGCTATGATCCAAGCTCTAAGGGCTATAAGCTCTTATAAGAACTATGATCTACGGCGTATAGTTAAGGTCCAATGGGCCTCAATGCATTGACCCAACTGACGATATCTTAACCCCCCTAAATCGAGAGATGAAGTGATTTTAGGGTTCCTGACTGTAAGTTTCGTACGCCGCTTTCACATTGGCGTACACCAATGTCAAAATGGCATACACAGGTTTGGTACGAGGATTGGTAAATGGGCTGGTTTTTTGGCTTAATTTATTTATTTATTTATTTATTTTTTTTTTTTTTTCTGTAAAACTCATTACAATATTAATCATAGTTAAATACTTAAAGAGATTTTGTAATTTAACACAAGTAAGAAAAAAATCTCTTTAGCAAAACTAAAAAGGAAGAAAAAATCTTGATTGAGTTAAATTAATCTTATTAATTGTAAAGAAAAAAAAAAAAGCTCCTAGGGAATTATAAAAAAATTATTTAATTGCCTTCACGTTGCTAATACTAGGTTGCTTAATATTGAAATGAGTTATATATATATAAATATAAATATATATATATAAGTGATAAGATAACTAAGTATTTAACTATTGTTAAGCCTTAAGTTAATAATTTATTAAGAATAAGGAATATTATGTTACTAGTAATCATCAATTTGAGTTAAATGGTGAATACGTTTACAAATCTCAAGTGGGACATTATCATTTTTTAAAAGAGATTAAATTAAATAAGGAGCTGGTGTAAAACTCAGTTTTACACCCTCCAATCAGGAAGTGCCACGTGAGCATTTTACAAATAAAACCATAAATCCTACCACACCCAATCAAATCTAAGTTTGCTCCATTTCTCTTTCCACCATCTCCTTTCTTCTTCCCACCGTCTTCCATGGCCGCCCCCACCCCCAAATCTCTCTTCCCTCTCTTTCTCTCTATCAAAACCCAAAAAACCATCTCTCTTTTTCTCCTCCAAAACCATCTTTCCCTCACCAATACAACCCATAAACCCACCCCCACAAAACTCATTTCCTCAAAACCATACAATTTTGAGGGCATAGACCACATCCATGGCATAAACCAGATTTTGAGGTAGAAAGCAGTGCAGGAGTGACTAGCGGCATGGAGGAGGCGAAGAACGATGCTGCTATTGACGCCATCGCTGAGAAGGATAGCGACTCTAAGGGGCTTGGTGTTGGACATGGAGCAAGAGAGATCATCGGCATGGAGGCTGTAGAAGACCATGACTGCCATGGATGTGGTCTATGCCCTCAAGAGGCAAGGAAGGACCTTGTATGGTTTTGAGGAAATGGGTTTTGTGGGGGTGGGTTTGTGGGTTGTATTGGTGAGGGAAAGATGGTTTTGGAGGAGTGAGAGAGATGAGTTTGTGGGTTTTGAGAGAGAGGAAGAGAGGGAAGAGATATTTAGGGGTGGGTGCGGCCATGGAAGACAATAGGAAGAAGAAAGGAGACGGTGGAAAGAGAAATGGAGAAAACTTAGATTTGATTGTATGTGATAGGATTTATGATTTTATTTGTAAAATGCTTATATGGCACTTCCTGATTGGATGGTGTAAAACTGGGTTTTACACCAGTTTCTTATTGAATTTAATCTCTTTTTAAAATAGGAGGGGCATTATCATTTCCCCAAACCTCAAGTGAGGTTAGTATAATTTTTCCTTTTGTTTTATTAGAATGTTGTCAATGCAATACACTAGAAGCATTTTTTGTTCATTACAATGACAGATCGCTCCCAAAATGCGTGATTTGAACATTTATCAGAATTGAGGGGTTTAGAATTTTAGATTAAAAGTACAAGGAGTTAGTTTGTCTTTTATTTAAAGTTTAGTAGGTGTATTTATATTTTTCCTTCATTATTTTATTCTTATTTTTGCATGATTATAGGGTAACGAGAGAGTTGAAAATTAGATAGAGATATAAAACCAAAGATAAAACTTAAGTACCATTACTTAAGTATAAAGCAATACATTATATTCTCCAATTAATTATAAACACATAATTACATTATATTTAATTATTTTTTTAGAAGACAATACTAATTTTTATTTCATTAGTAAATACAATCATGTCTTTAAATTTAAATTTAATTTAAAAAAAAAAAACTAATATTTAAGACCTAACCAAAGCACGCACTAGCCTATTTATTTTTTTTTTTGAGATATGATAGAAATTCTAATCTAAACTCACACACACATATATTTGAAGACCCCGGGGATTGAACCCACACCCTCATAGAGGAGTGGAGCATTTTGGGAAGGGGGATTACCACTGGGCCGAATACCCAAGTGGCTCACTAGCCTATTTATCAACAATAACAACATACCCAAAAAAAAAAAAAAAAAAAAAAAAAAAAAAAAAAAAAAAAAAAAAAAACCACCTCATCAATTACATCAATAATGATAATGTTGATAGTTGGGACCGAAGCAGAACATGTAGAGACAACTGTTTAACATAAAATCTTCCAACCGAATGCACCAAATCTGAACCATCCAAAACCAATGTGGTCCCCCCTCCTGTAATAATAATAATGTCTTAACGAATTATCTTCTGGAGCAATCAACCAAAAAAAAAAAAAAAGGGTCAAATTGCATAATCACCCCTTAAGGTTTGGTTCAGTTACAAATAGACCCCTAAGGTTTTGATTTTGCAATATAACCACCTGAGTTTTTAAATTGATGAAATTAACTTTTCTAAATACTTTTTTTGTCGATTTTACTAGTAAAAATTTATCATGTGTATTACATGTGACCACTTTATAATAAAAAATTTATTATTATAAACCCAAGTGTAATGCATATGATAAATTTTATTAACAAAATTGACAAAAAATATACTTAGAGGGGTCAATTTCACCAATTTAAAAACTCCAAATAGTTATTTTGCAAAATCAAAACCCCAGAGGGTCTGTTTGCAACTAAACCAAACCCATGTGATTCTGCATTTTAGCCCAAAAAAAAGAAGGCTTAAAAAGACCAACTTATCCGACAACAGCAAAAGTCTCACAAAGACTCTCTCTCTCTCTCTCTCTCTCTCTCTCTCTCTCTCTCGCTTCTGCTTGTTTATTGAAATTAAAGTGGAGGTGCAGCTTTCATTTCTATTCCTCTTCAATGGAAAACGGAAACCAGAATAAGGAAAGGAAGAAGGTGGATGGAGCTTTGGTGGGCTTCTCTCCAGTCTCTTCCCCTCGGATTTTTTGGAAATCCCGAAAGAGATCAGGTAGTACCATTGTTCTCTCTATTTTTGGAAATCCCCTAAGAGAAGGTTGTGTTCTGAATTAAACACTTGATGAATTTGGTTTGTGATATATTTGCATGATTTTAAGAATTTATCCCATCTTAATTGGTTTTGAAAGATCTTTAATTTACCATGTAAACAGCTTAATTTGCTTCACTAGTTTTGTATAGAGATTAATTTCTGAAGCTGAGTCAGTCTAACAAGATACAGAATTTTTTCCAAATTATGATTATTGTTGGTTTCTATTTGCATATGAAGCTAATCCTTTAATTGAATTGAATTAGTATTATCAAAGAATTCATGTACTACATTTACAACCACCGTTGTAATTGTACGCGTGTTTGCCTGTTGAAAACTTGAAGCTAGGGAGTAGGGAGAGACAGAGAGGAAGAGTTGCTGACTTTTCTAGTACGTTGCTTAAAATTCACCAATCTTCGCTCTCTCTCTCATTATTAATGGAATATTTTTTGCGGTAATTTTAAGCCATGGGGTGTAATTGTAAACAAGCTCTCATGGTCTCTTTAGTCAGATTTACCTTTCTTTCTTTTTCTTTTCTTTTTTCCTATCGTTTTGGGAAAAAAATAGTAGTCAAATTTTCTTTTTTATTTTATAGATTATATTTACCGTGTTGATGTTTTCCATTATTTTCTAAACAATGATTGTTTATTTTGGCATTTAAGCCAAATCCCAATTGCCTATTTTATAACCTTTTATTTGGGTAACGTACTAAAAAAAATTCTAGTTGTGACTTTGAGATTTGAATAGCTTCTTATCTTTTTGTATTAAAAATAAACAAAATTGTTTACGTAACCATCCAAATTCATTATATAACCTTTAAATCAAAACCTTGCAAATTGATTAAAAAAAGTACAAAAAGAATTGAAAGGACAACTTTTAAATATTTTTTCGTCTTATTATATTTTTGAAAATTTTCTCAGTTCACCGAGGAATATGCCGGACCCAATATGAATATATATAACCTCAATTTTAGTGAGACACATGATCTACCTACCAACTATATTCGTTTGAGTCACGTTTTACGGTTGGGAAGTCCACCAACTCTATTAAAAAAATCATTTTTGTATGGTGTATATATTGCAGAAAACATCATCTATAAATGATGATCACATATTGTTGCTCTCTTAAAAGTTGTCTCTCAAGTCCTAATCCTTTTGGTGTAACATAGTCATTTAGTTATTCATGATACTTGCATTAGAAACTTTTATATGTGAGAGATTTTGCCACTTCTAGTATGGAGACGTAACTAGCTGATGGTAAGAGAAAGATACAGTATCATCCAATATTTTTGTTTTGAAATCAAGGGATAAAAGTGTTTTTTCTTTGTGAACTAAAAATACTCTATAGTCAATATGCTATATGCTTTGTTCCCTACAGTAAACTAACTAGGACTCAGACTGTGAAGGGTTTCATAGTTCAATGTATAAGTTGTGCCTATCATTGCATGTTATTTTTGGACACTATGCACAAGGATCCTTGTAGAGAACCATGTCATCTTTTGTTTATTTTAGTAATCTGTTATTAAGAGGATTGCAAGCCATAGTCGTTGATTGTTGCAGTTATGCTACAATAGAGGTTGTGGCCAATGAGAATGTATCATGTGCAAAGTGGTATTTGTTGGTCTTGTGCTTTATCTGACATGCACTACATTAATCTCAAATTTGTAATGGGTGGCATGTCCTAATTGGTCACATTTGCTTTGAACAATCCCGAATGGGGCCAGCACTCCTCTTGATCTCAGTAACAAGGCCTAATAAGTTTTGGCTGAGAGGATTGCATAAGCTATGGTGTCCACAATATACTCCTTTGGTTTTTTTTTTTTCATATATTCTTTACTGGTTTTCTTCTATTAATGTATCTATAGGCTGGTTTCTTTTGTAACATAAAGTTTCAAATGGTGATATTATGTTGTCTTTGTTAATATTTCCGTTCCCAGGTGCTGAACCTTTTGGAATTTAGTCTTATAACACAATGCATTAAGTAAATTATATGGATTTGGCACCAGAGTGCCCATAAGTCAACACCAAATTCCTTGGAACAAAACATAGGATTCCCAATAATGTGTTTTTATATTTCTTGGATATTTTTTTTTCCAACATATATTTCTTGGAGTTGTTCATGAAAGAACACATGTACCTGCTACTTAAGAAAAATAAAAATCGTACCTACTACTTACCAAAAAAATAAAAAATTGTACCTACCATACCCATTTTGACATGTCCACACTAAATGGTTTGCAAACATTTCATACTGTTTCTTTTGAAAAGACTAGTTCTATGTTTTCAATTAGAACTTGTCCTCTGAGAAGATGAGTTCCATGTTTTTAAATTCTATTTTTCTATATAACTTTCAAACATTACTATTTTGACAAACACTTTTTAAAAATGTAAAATTACCCATTATATGTTGGGCATGAAGTTTCACATCTAAAATTTAGATAGTGTATAAATATTAGATATGCAGCGTCTCTAAGTTTGTTGGAACTATTATAGTAACTTGTTTCCAACAGCTAGCGGGATGAATATAGACAAGGTAACAACAGAAGACACTGCTGATGAAACACCAGACAAACAGGAAGAACCTATGATTGAAGAGAAGGAGCAGGACTCTACTGCGATTTCTGAGATCTCTGAGCGTCGAAAGGCTCTGTTTGAACCATTAGAACCCATAACAAATATTAATGGCCGACGACCATCAGCTGAATCCTTACTCCCTCCACCTGATTTTGACTCCGCAAACTATCCCCGAGGCTGGCTGATTGGAAAGAAAAGAAAGCTGGTCAATGTGGATGTTGTTGAGAGCATGCGGAGGATTGCAGTCCAGGAAATGAACAGAAAGGTGCCATTCCTAAACCTCTATCCTCTGCAACCACACACACACACACACAGAGTTTAATGATGTTGCAATACCAATGTGAGCCATATTTTGTTTATACATGCAGGACCGGGAAATCGATGGCCTAAATCAGCAATTGGAAGGGGATGCCCAGTGCCTAGAACATCTGCAGCTCCAACTTCTGCAAGAACGAAGCAAACGTGCAGAGGTTGAGAGAGAAAATGCAATGCTGCAAGACCAGATATCCATGTTGATGAACATGTTACAGGATAACGAGTCCATGGGGGAAGAAGGCCCAGAAGAAGGTTCTGATGAACCATAATGGTCTTTTGCTTGGTTTCTTGTTTGTTTATTCTTTTGTAGAAAGTTTAGAAAGAGTTGAAAGCAAAAAATAGCTTATATATAATAGCACAGGTTGTTGGTACCTCCAGTGCATTGGAGATGATTATTTTTGTTTGTAATAGAGTTCCATTGTCATATATTTTAAGGTACATATTCTAGCAATTCATTTAGTAGTCTACCAATATTTAGAAAATAAAAATGGATTTGTTGATATCTGAGAGGAAATTTATTATTTAAAAGTACATATTCTAGCGATTCATTTATCTGGAAGAATATGAAAATGGATTTGCTGATATCTGGATTTGTTTTCAATGAATACTACAAAGTTTTGGGGAAATTTATTTTTACCTATTAAGACTCTGTAGGATGATTTTGTTCGTAAACCATGAGATAAAGAGAAGTAAAAGTGGAAAATAAAAAAACAGATTCACTATATAAATCTAGATACAAAAGGATTCACTAACATATATATATATATATATATATATATACACAGGAGGTAATACAGAAAATTTGAGTACAGACACCACCCTCACCATATGAGCATGTAAGGATTTTTTGTCAACATCAAGTTTTTTACCCTAAGCTTTACAAGTTTCAGCAAACCTATATTCACACAGGAAAGAGCGTTTCATGCCTTCTTACAGCAAGATTAGTTGAGGATCACTATCTTCTATCTAGACCGATTATGAGAATCTTCTGGTAAGCTAAACCAAAAGTGTGGGAGAGATGCTATCCTTGGAAGATTTAGAAGAAGATCAGCAAGTGAGTCCTTCCTCGACATTGCTGGTGCTTGTTTAAAGCCAGAACCTTCATTGGACTCGCCACCAGGTGCAGAAAATCCCTCTGCAGGATTACTTTCATGTGCTGCTGCAGCAAAAGCTTCACCTATATTCTGATCACCGTTTACATCAACATCATCATCACGTATGGCCTGCAAGTTTTGTGAACTTGAAGGATCCTTCTGCAGAAGGCAGCAAAGAGAATTGACCCTAGCCATGAGAGACTGCTCATCAGAAGCCGATGTTAATTGAGAGTCGCTGAACAAGTACTGGGTAACCTCCTCCAGAATGTCCATTCTACATTGTCTGTTGCCAGAAAAGATGGGTCTGTCATATGCCAATTGTTCTGAAATGCGGCTCACTAGATCACTCATAGACATTGATGGGTGAAGCCCAGGCACTTTAATTTGATCTAAATGGCTGAGAAACTTCGAATCTTTGTCTCCAGTACTCCTCATTTCTTCAATTGCATGAGCATCCATCTCTGAATATAAGAGACTAGTTAGATGATCGAGAACAATAACAAGGCAGCGTTTATGACAAAACACTTAAACAGGAAAAATGAATACTCTCAAAACAGTTCACCTTTGTCAGATGACCAACCTCAGGAACTTGATTAATAATAACATCTATAATCTCAAATCGTTAACACATTATTAATTTATTTAGATTATCATATATGTATTAGCACTAGCAGTTACAAATCAACTCAACTAAGCTTTAATCCTGACTAATTGAGCCAGTTACATGGATCCTTTTACGAGATTTAGCCTCATCTATTAGCAGATGTAATTGATAAACTAAAACCAGAAAAAGAATTAACAAACATATTAGATAAGATTTATGATGAAACAAGAAATAGAGTTTACACAAATCCAGCTTTGAACCTACTCACAGAAGAGAAGAATTATCATATGTCACTGAAGATGAGAATGTGTACGGTTGTTAGCATAAAAATTCACATTTAAAAAATAAAAAAAAATAAAAAAAAAAAAAAACTTAAATTCATGAATTCATTAATAAAAAAAGCTTTTTTTTTCCATACCTTATTCAAGTCATTTGAACTAGAAACTAAAATCTAAATCCTTCTCTTCAAATATTTCCAACCAAATGAAACATAAAAATATTAAATAAATTACAGAGAGATGAATATGTGGTATCTTAGCTATAACAATATCAACTATAACTTTCATTTCCTGGCTCACACTTTTACCTGAACTAGGTGAATGAGTTTCCTCAGAAAAATTTTCAGGAGCTCTACCAATGAAATCTTGATCATTTTTTGAGGAGGATGATTGAGCTACAGATGGTGATGCCACATCCCCCAAACAAAGGATAGCAGGTCTCTCTTCACTCTTTATACCAGAGTGATGGCCAGATTCATTTGGCTCCTCAAAAACAGCAACACTGGATTCGAAATATGGACATTCTAACACAATTTCTGGTTGTTGACTTAAAAAGCTGAGACGAGGGTCACATTGAATAAGCTTTTCGAAGTGCTTGCCTAACGTGCCTGGTGGGCACTGCAGAAAATGTCGCCTGTGACAATATCAATATCAAAAACCGCATCAGCATCACATATTTAGAATCTTAATGATACAACATAGAAGTCATGTTCAATATTAGTAGCAGAATAAAATACAACTTACAGTGTCAAACATAAGAGACTAAAATCAAATTTTTTACACATCTGGGACCATAATCAAAATTGATATAAGCTTAGATATGACAATAAATGCCAACTAAGCCTGAAATCTCTACATCTGGTCTAATTAAAATACTCTATATCATTTAGAAACTACAAGTCAGCAAATATAAAAATTGCCTATAAGTAGTCAAAAATTTTGCGAAGTTTAAGAAAAGTACATGCTTTTTAAGTCGGCATGCACTTAGGACTACCTAGACTGCAAGAAAGCCACAAAAAAGCTTTTCAACCCAAGTTAAGCCACGACACTAGTCTCTTAAGGGACCTAGCATGGTCTAGTAGTAGAAATTAGTCATTCCTACAGAAATCATACATTAAAGAAGATGCTGAAGGAAGAAAGAAATATGACCTCTTACACCAAATGAAATGTGAAATATTATATAAATATTCAATAATAGGTTTGGGTCAAATTGTCATTTTGGGCCCTCAGCTGGACTACCTTTGGAAGACTTAAGCAAATTGCGCAGCTTGCCCCTATATGGGACAATACTATTGGAAAGAAAAACCAATATATCATGAGCATAGTTTGTCTAAGCAATTGAAGCAAACGCCTTGAGAATCACTTAGAGGCATGGCTCAAAGAATATGCATCAAGGTATATCCTAAGGGCTAATGTTAACTAATAGACCACAGATAATAAATGAGGGACAGACTTCGGAACTTGTAGTATCTGAATTTAAGGAGGCCAGATCACAATATTTAATCATACTATACAAAAGCACCTTCCTACTTCATAAGCTGGCAGACCGATTTAGACACAAATTTGCAACAGACTCCCGGCAACTCCTCTGTTTTTATCTATACATAAAACTGAGTACAGATAACTCATAATAAATACTTATCTATTACCAAAGTTCTTGAACTTAACATAGTTTGCAATAAATTGAGAATAATCTAACTCTTAGCACATGCACTGTTCGAAAACATTCTAACTTTTTGCTACAATTGGGAATTTTCCTCACGCACATACTGCATGCGCTGTGCTATTATTTAAAAACCAAAATACTTAAGTAATGAAATTGTTAAAAGAAAGCAAAAGGAAACGAATAACAAAACGTCCTTAAGGAAGAGAGGGCCAGAGGATAATCGACTATGGAGAAGATAGAAGCACTTACAATATCTTTGAGAGTTTGGAAGGAGGGGAGAGGATAGAATAAAGCAGAAGAGGAGAGAAGCGATAGGAATTTGTTTAAACGTTGTTGAATTTTACAGTTTAGAATTTACATGGAGGGAGAGGAGAAGTGGGGGTTTTTTTTTCCCCATGGTGAGAGGGAAAGGATTGAAAGGATCTGGAGAGGTGCTACCTTCCCCTCAAATCATGGGGAATTTAGAGGGAAAGAATACCTTGTTTAATGAATGTTTCTTGCTTCTCTTTTTCACCCATAACAATTTATCAAATTTTCATTTATTTCTAAACAAACCCTTATCAGCTATCGCGCTTTATTTTCATATATTATTTTTGATATAATATCTTACCCTCGTCACTGCTCTCCTTCCATCCAAGCATACCTAAGAGTAAGAAGAATGATGCTTGTTACTAGCCCAAAATGGAGAATCCATGACACAACAGTCTTCTAAGCACACTCTTAGGTCGAAGGAGCTTCAAATCTTGTAGGTTGTATTACACAGCTATGCAGTAGACCAATAGAGTTGACTGCATGACTTGCACAAAACCTAGGTGGCAAACCCATACAATGTGAATATTGAAAATTGTGAGGTTTGTGGATAATTCAATAAAAAAAAAAATTTAATTGTTGTTCTTTTATCTTGTATCTATAACATAAGGCTTACCCTTAATTAAATTAAAAATGTTTTTTTTTTCATATTTAGGGTGAAAAACAACAGACCCAACAATAGAAAATCTGCTTAGATCATTGGTACTAATGGGGAAAGTGATAATGATAATTATTTTACAATACCAGGTCAAAATATCAATCAATATGAATGCTATTTATGATATTAGCTACATTTACGCAATAAAAAGTTAACTTATTTACCTCATTATTCCAATTTGTTATTTCAATAATTTTTTATCATTTTCCAAAACTCAAAAATCAGTCAACAACAGGCTAAGCCCTGTAGTATCTCATACAGCCACTTATATATGAAACAAAACCCAATATCATTACCAGGGATATTACTTACAGGGTTAAATTTCTTCTCTTTAATGACTAGAAGATAAAATGTACTACCTATATATGCTTGCTTGTCCACCTGTAAAATCCGACGTTGCTTGCCATAGTGTGTGCTTCCTAGGTTGTGGATTTGTTTCCCTAAAGAAAAGGGGTCGTCTAGCCAGCTGCATCAAACAAGAACACCACTCTACAATCACAATCTAAATAACATAATATTACATAATATTGATAATGATGAGAATAATAATATAACAAGGACACAAAAAATTTTGAATTACCACAACATCCAAAGTCCCTGGTCCATCATCTGGATAGTTCGCTTTGATAGCTAGAATATCTGACCACTGTATTTCAATCTTATTCTTAAGACTACCATCAAGGACTTCCCACACAAGCTTATGCTTTGCATAGTAACATTTCGCCACTAAGTCTCCTTCGTACCTCGACTTATACTACAATCCAGTAAAACTTGAAGTCAACACCAAGCATAATGCAGGCCAAATAAATAGTGAATATACATAAACTTTACAATCAAAATTGAGTCCATAACCAAATGTAAATATACCTCCCATTTCCCAATTCTTATAATGGAACCCAAAAAATTTGAAGCCTTGAGCTTATCACTGATGCCCTTGTGATCTTTCTTTGTTATGGTAGCTAATTTGGAAGCATTTTCTTGAGAAAGCCTCATTTGGATTAAATCCAAAAGAGACGGGCTCTTTCGGAGACGCAACCCAAGTGGGCTTGGCTCATCCAAAGGATTGAACATTGAAGGCGGGGTAGCTAAGGCGCCAGGTCCTGGATTCCACTGCTGCATAAAAGAACAACAATGCCAAGGAAATGAGCTACTAAAAATATAGCATTTTTATGCCTCTGGTTGGTTGCTAAGAAAGTGTAGGAAAAGTATAGAAAGTACATTCTAAGAGAAACATTGAATCATTAACTAAACCTTAAAACCTAGCATCATAACTAACAAACACAAAAACACAATGAAATCTCTAGTTATGCTCTGTTTGGTAGCTGAGAAAGTGTTTGAAGGCATAAACAAATGATCATTGTACGTTATAAGGTGACCACTGACCAACATAAGCAACTCTATCCATAAAATCAATGAAGAAACATTTAACTCTGTTTGTCTGGAAAAATAAAACGAATTACATATGCACTGTTTGGTTGCTCGGAAAGTGAAGGAAAATTATCAAATATGAAATCATAAATCGCCAACACAATTAACTCCAGTAATTATCAAAAGGAACACAATTAACTCTACCACCAAAAATAAAAATAAAAACAAAAATAAAAACAGAAGCTTTGCTTAATAGCGGAGACATACAAAAGAGAAAAGGTAATGCTCCGTTTGGTTGCTGAGAAAGTGTGAGAAAACAGAAAGGGAAAAAAATAGAAACCTGTAGATGTAGAGACGGGTCTTGTTTGGATCGCTTGTGAAGCGGACCGAGTTGGTCCTCCAACTCCAACGATTCATCAACCTCTAGCTTCATCCCTACTTTGTTCATTAATTGAACCATCGAGCTAGCTCCGACTCCGACTACGAATCCGAATAATATAATATCAACTTCTTCTTCTTCTTCTTTTGAAATAACTCGGTGAGTTGACCCGGTGATTGAGCGATTTTTCAGAGGTTGAAGAGCAAAGCCAAGATTTATTACAAGTTGTTGTTTTCTAAACTTCATTTTTAACAGAGCCATCGAGTCCAGTGGACCAGTGGGACGTTGCCACGTGCCCGAACAGAATCGCCACGCGGTCAAACTTGAACAACGACGCTGCCAGCTGAGAGCTACTGAATGATCCGGGTTGGTTCGTCCTCAGGTTGTACTGATAGCAAATTACGTAAATGCCCTTCTTCGCTAAAGATCTTTGATACACGTGGCGACAGCTATGGTGATTTGTGTCTTTTCGTTGCGGTTGGCGAGGGGAGAGGAGGTGACGTCAGCTAAGTTGGCGTTTTCTGTCCCGGTGTCTTGTGTCACGTGCGTACACGTGTGGAATTTGGATAAAATGTGGGGCCCGGTTCGTGAACCTTCCCCCGAGTGTTTTTTTTTTTTAACTATTTATTTTTGTCTTTTCCATCCTATGTCGGAACCTCCCGTGATTGGCTGGTATTGACACGCTGTTCTGTCCGTTTACGTGTTTGACACGTAGGATAGATTTTAATTCTTGTGGATAAGGTCTACAAGTTGGCGTCTTTTGTTGACCTAAGCTTTTATCTAGACAAATGTCTTTTCCTTATTTTAACATCTTCCCAATAATTGTCAATCAGTTTAATGACAAATTTCACAAAGCGATTTGCTTTGTGAAACCGATTGAGGTTAAAATGCCTTTCTATATAGGGAACCCGTGAACTTTCGTTGTTTTCCTGCCAAAGGAGAGCTCAACCCTGTCTCACATCTTCTGTGGATAAATGAGCTGCTTCTACCGACCTCCAAACATGGTCGAGTCGAGCTGCCACATCAACATCTCCCTCCAATTAGGGTTCCATGTCAGCTTCACACTCTCAACAACAAAATAATCAATTAAGAGCATCTTCAACAGTAGTTTAAAATCACTCTTTATCTCCACAAATAGACAATAAAATAAAGATAATTTGGTTCAGCAATCCTTCAAACCGGTCTTCAAATTTCTATTTTATTATAATAACTTTTCATTTTTAAAAAGCTACTATACATTCTTTATCTATTATTTTATTATTTTTATAAAGTTATTTTTTTTCTTTCTCTTTCATTTGCTCGATTTCTTTCTCTCTCTTCCCTTTTTTTTCCTTTCTCTTCTCTATTCTCCCATTTTCTCTAGCCCACTCTCCTCTGTTGAAGATCTGACCTGGTGTGATGGTTGACGGTTTCTCAGTCTCGGCTTGGGGTTTGCGCCGTCGATCTCGGCCTGAGGTGGTGGGTTTGCGCCGCCGATCTCGACTTAGACCCAAGAGCGTAGGAGCTCCATGATTCGCCCGCGCTCATGGAAACCCAAAACCATTTGCATCGAGATCCACTTCGATTGGGTCTTTGCCGAGGCTCACCAACTCGAAGACTTGTTCATGGAGCCATGGGTGGAGGCCACATGTGGAGGCGAAGGCAAGATCTGGGTTTTTTTTCTTTTTAATTCTTTAGTTTTGGAACTTTGGAATTTAACTCTGTTTGGTTGCTGAGAAATTGATTTTGTGGTGGTTTTTGTTGGGTTTGTGATGGTTGACAGTTGATTCACGATGGTGGTCACGGTGGATTTTAGTTGCTCTAGGTTGATTCACGGTGGTGGTGGTGGTGGTGGTGGCGGTAGTGGGTGGGAAGGATTTGAGTTATGGCTGTTGGTTATACGAGTAATTGTTGCCGGTAAATAATAATAAAGAATGAATAAAAAATATAATATTTAAATGGGATAAAAGAATAAAAAAATGTATATTTAAATAGAGTAGAGAGTGAATAGAGAGTGTTGCTGGAGAGTGTATCTGAAAAAATAGATAGAGAGTTACTGAATAGTGCACATATAGAGATAAAATAGACATAACTACTGGAGATGCTCTAATATCTCAAATTAATGTGCAATTTTAAGGCATGCTTCCATGTCAAAGAAATTATCACATTTTATGGAAAATATCAAATATGATGTTTACCAAGATTCTAGGCATGTTACCAATAAATAAATAGCCCAAGAGTCCAAGAGTCTGCATCGACATCAACTTCACTTAATAATATAATCATCCAACAATCCTAACATGTCCAAACAAAAACATATTTAATAGATAACTTGATAAATTAATATTAGCCAAACCAATATTAATTTTATATAAAGACTCAAATATCATGGTTCAGCATAAAATTTAATAAACAATAATGAAAATATATTATTTAAAAGAAAATGAATTTTAATTTACCTTAGGTAAGGCAATAAATGGTTAACGAAAGTTAGAATCTAATTTCTAATTTTATTTTGGTGGAGAGAGAGAGAGAGAGATTGGTGTATGGAAATATAGGAGATCAGGTGACTAATATTGAGAATATATCGTGTGGGAATGCTTACAAAAATTGAAGTCTCAAGTTGTTATGAAAAGTTGATCATTAATAACTATTCATTTATAAAATTAATTTTTTTGTGAAAAAATTTTGGATTTTAATTAAGTTAGATTTCAATTATACCACACTTTTGGGGGAAAATTATTAGGTACTCTGGGAGTACATTAAATGCGTACTCCCTCCTCTCACAGAAGTGGTGGATCCTATCATGAATTTAATTAGTGGAGCCTACAATTTCTGTGAGAGGAGGGAGTATGTATTTAATGTACTCCCGAAGTATAGTATAATTACCCCACTTTTGGGTGTCTTCCGGACATGAGGAGAAAGCACATGATCTACCAATGTTATGTTGTTTATATTTTTTTTCCCAATAAAATTAATTATTAACCTTAGGTTTTTAGTCCCTCTTTTTATTTGGGGCCCTAGGGAAGGCAAGGACGTAGCTTATCCAGGAGCCGGCCCGGATGCTTTAGATGCTTGTGATGGCAAGGAGAAGGAAGTAATGCTAGAGAAGTTGTCTTGCTCAATTTTTCAAAAGAATTTACTTTTGAAAAGGTCAAACAGCCCATGATGACGACTCTTTTTAGAGACTTAAAGGCCCAAAAGGAGTTCCTCTCGCAAGAGGTGGAAAGTCAAGTAACAGTTGACTCTCTTTTATTTGTGCAATCAAATTTGGCCGGGGCCTTCTTTAATTCATGCGTTTATTCAATGTTTTTGACAGTTTCATTTCATATATTTATTTCGTGCATTATACATTTTGCATTGCTGATTTTAAACATTTGATGGAAAATCTAAACGAGCAGAATCCCTTCTTTCTTTCTTTTTTTCTCTAAGTTGAAGAAGGGAGATTTGAATTTCGAATATCGAATATCTATATTGAAAACACCATAAAATAACAATCAAGCTCTGAGACTCTTAACTTTCATTTCTCTTTTAAATAAATACACTATGTAAATAACGAGCTGGTATCTCCTATGACGGTCATATATGACCGTCAAAGTGGGTGCGAGTTCTGACAGATGGTAGTAGAGTCAAGAAAGACTCTCTTCTGAGGGTGTGGGTGAGATATCTTGTGAGCCAAAAGTCTCACATCGCTTAAGTGAGTGTCTTAGAATTTGTTCATAAGTGGAGATGCTTCAAAACTTTGCAAGAGACCTTTTACTTGTGTGCCTAACGAAACTCCAAGGCAAAAGTCGGTGACACCGCCTCGGAGCTAAGCAGTTTACCACGAGTCGGTGAGCATGTGAAGCCACGTGGTCGCCATTTGTTGGACAAGGACAACTGGAAGATAAGACAAATTCCCAAAAGTAGTGGAACGGAGCTATGTGAGAAACAGACAAGTCTGTCCACCACGTATGTTGAACAAACGCAGCAGGGTTGTGGCTAAACACCTTCAACACAGGTATGTGAGACAAAAACTGAGCACTCTGATTTGGTTGAGCATATTCCTTTGGATTTATGTCCTGCATATTCTATCACTCAATCTCTATCCGAAAACACTGGGCTAGACCTCAATGCCCATGAGTTTAGGCCCAATTTGCACACTAAGCTAGATGGGCCCCACTTGACCCAATTCGGGCAAAAGAACTCACCTCCACCCCCCAAATCAAGCCCACACATCTTTAAGCCCCTTATCCCCAAAAGCCCATCTGTTACACCAAGCAACATTTCAGGTACTTCAACCAATCTTTTATGTCCCACTAACCCCCAAAGCCCATCAAATCCACCTAGCAGTCCATCATGCCTCTCTCAAAAGCCCACCACGAACCTAGATACGGGTAACCTCACTCCTCAGTTTACCACAAAAATACCCAACCACTCCCCAGTTCTGAAAAGGAAAACCAACCATGAATCCATCGAAGTTTAGGCCAAAAAACCTAAAATTGAGAAGCATAAAATAGAAGACATTGACTGCGCTCTAGAGATTGCAAACACCATCCCACAATCCAAGCCTACCCAGTACCTACGTGCCAAACGCCTCAACAAGAAGAACCTAATCACCCCTACCACTAGCGCTGCTTCCTACCACCACTCAGATGGATGCTCGGAACCATCTGTGTCTGCCGCTCACAACCCTTCAGGTTGTCCCGAGACTGTTGAAGAGGAGGAGGGCATGTGCAAGCCCCTTCCTCCAACTAAATGAGGACCCTGTGCTGGAACTGTCGAGGCATATGCAATGCTTCGACAGTTCGAGCCCTCAGGGCTCTAATAAGGGTTCAGAACCCAGAAGTGGTTTTCTTGTGCGAAACAAAAGCAGGCGATTGTCGTATGAGGAAAGTTGCAAAATCTATTGGTTTTCCAGATTTTATCTCCATTGGCCCTAAAGGTAGGGCAGGTGGTATTTGTTTATTTTGGTCTAATGCTTTGGATGTGGAAGTTTTAGAGTACAACGCCAATTTGGTTGCAATTTCCATCAAGGACAACCATTGTGTTTGGTCACTTATTGGCTTCTATGGCCCTCCTTATAAGACCAAACGGCGTAAAGCTTAGATCAACCTCCACGGTTTGCTCGAGTCTATTAATGGCCCATGGATTTGCTTCGGCGACTTCAATGTAGTGGTGGAGGATGCTGAGAAGGAAGGAGGGAAGCGTGATGGCCCGTCTACCCCGAGTTTTCTCAAAGATCTTCTCTTCTCTATTGGTGCTGTGGATTTAGGATATTCAGGTAATAAGTTCACCTGGAGTAATAGGCGTTGGGGTAAGGATTGTATTAGAGAAAGATTGGATAGAGGCATTGCGAGTATTAGTTGGAGGCTTGCTTTCCCTAGAGCTACTGTGTTGCACCTTGGTGCTGTGAACTCAGACCACTGCCCTCTACTGATCGATACAAATCCTATTCTCCATTATAGTCCTAGGCCGTTCCGCTTTGAAGCCCAATGGACTAGAGACCCAAAATGTGCTGAGATCATCGACGATGCTTGGGCCAAGGAATTCTATGGCTCTCCTTGCTTCATGCTCTACCGTAAGCAATTTTCTACCACAACAGCCTTAAAGTCTTGGAACAAAACCGAATATGGTTTCTGTCAAACCAAAATCAAGGAGTTATCCTAGAAGTTGAATGAATGTCAAGGCAGAGTCACCACTGAGGAGAATGCAATTGAGGAGGCTAAGATACATGGGGAACTGAATGAATGGATGTTGAGAAACGAATTGATGTGGAGACAAAAATCCAGAGAAACCTGGCTTAAGGAGGGAGATAGGAACTCCCGTTTCTTCCATTTATCAACCATCATCCGTAGGCGCAGAAACACCATTGATGCAATTAGAGATGACTCGGGTGATTGGCTCACAGACAAGATGAAGATTTCAGAGTTCATGGTGAGTAAGTTTAAATTTCTCTTCACTGAAGAACCAATTGATTTCCCTCCTGACTTGGATAACATGATCGCCCCAATTATCTCTGATGAGGACAACAACTACCTATGCCAAATTCCCTCACCATCTGAAATAAAAGAAACAATCTTTGGTATACAAAATCTGAAGTCCCCTGGACCGGATGGTCTTCCAACTCTGTTCTACAAAAGTTATTGGCATATTGTGGGTGATTCAGTGATCAAAGCCATCCAAAGTTTCTCGTTTCTGGACACATGCTGTCAGAGGTAAATAACTCCCTCATCGTGCTTATTCCTAAAACTAATGCTCCTTCTGCAGTGAATCATTACAGGCCAATAAGCTTATGTAATGTTGTCTACAAAACAATCTCCAAAATCCTGGTGAACAAGTTGCGCCCTTTGCTGGACAAAATGATATCCCCATGCCAATCTGCCTTCGTCCCAAGAAGATGGATAGCAGAAAATCAAATGATAGTTCAGGAGCTTCTCCATAGCTTCAAACGCAGGAAGGTGAAAGGAGGATTTGTGTCTATGAAAATGGATCTCCAGAAAGCATATGACCGGGTTAATTGGGGCTTCCTCAGAACTGTACTTGTGAAATATGGTTTTCAGGAAAAGTTCATAAAATGGATCATGGAATGTGTTACAACAGTTTCTTTCTCGATTCTCATCAATGGAGGAAAGTCTAAATGTTTCCACCCATCCAGAGGTCTCAGGCAAGGGGATCCCCTATCCCCTTACCTCTTTATCATGTGCCAGGATATTTTATCCCGTCTGATTGAGTCTGAACTGATAGCTGGAAGGATTAGTGGTGTGAGGATGAATCTAAACGGGCCGGCCTTCACCCATGTGATGTATGCCGACGACATCACTCTCTTTGCCAAGGCTAGCCGTAATGAAGTTAAAATCCTTGACGAGTGCTTGGAGAAATATTGTCTCTGGTCAGGACAAGCCATTAATAGAGATAAGTCGGGTCTCATTTTCTCTAAACTAGTGCTTAAGGAAAGAAAAAGAGCTATCAAGCAAATTCTCCAAATGAAAAGTCTTAACCAAAATGCATCCTACCTTGGTGCTCCTCTGTTCACTTCTCGAAACAGATGCAAGGACTTCCGATTTCTCCAAGAAAAAATTGAATCTCGGCTTAAGGGTTGGCATAGTAAAACTCTATCTTGGGCTGGTAGATACACCCTCATCAAATCGGTGGCTCATGCCCTTCCATCCTACACTTTTTCTACCTTTGACGTCCCTCGCAGAGTTTGTGACTCGCTTGATACTTCCACACGTAGATTTTGGTGGAACCCAAAGAAGAAAAAGGGAAGTTTCCTTGCTTGGAAGTCTTGGGACCAGCTGTGTCTACCAAAGAACAAAGGTGGCCTTGGTTTTAGGAGAGCCAAAGATTTCAATGATGCTTTAATCGCTAAAATCACTTGGATGATTGTATCTAATAGAGAGAGTCTTTGTATGAGTGCACTTCGGAGTAAGTATAAAGTTAACAGCGATTGGTTGGGGAAGGATCCGTGTAAAAACGCGTCACAGTCTTGGAAGGCCATTGAAAGAATGAAGACACTTATTTCAAAGGGTGCTTGTTTCTTAGTGGGAGATGGTGCAATGATCGATATTTGGAAGGATCCATGGGTTCCATGGTTACCCAATTTTACTCCTTCACCCAAAGATAGCTCCACGGCTCCAAGACCACTTGTGGTTGCATGCTTAATCAATCAGGCTACCAGGAGCTGGAATACAGGTATGTTAGAAGCCTTATTTAATGCAGATTCAGTGGAGGCAATTTTAAATATCCATATTCCTTCTTTCCCCAAACCTGATAGATTGGTTTGGATAGCTGATCCTAAGGGCCTTTTCTCAGTTAAGTCAGCCCTTAAGACTCACCAAATTCCTGCGGCTGTGGAACCGTCTAACACTCCCTGGAATTGCTTTTGGAAACTGAAGATTCATGATAGGTTGAAAATTTTTCTTTGGAGACTTGGCTCTGATAGCCTGCCCACCAAGCTGAATATAGCAAAAAGGCTCGGATCTGGAGATACTTTGTGTCCTTGCTGCAATTTAGAGGAGGAATCCATCATCCAC
>BKZX01000576.1:113004-184458 GCA_014362285.1 Fagus crenata
AAATAAATAAATAAAAAAGAAACACACATGTTATTATTGGAAAATGAAGATCTAGCATCTAGGTTTGAAAAAAAAAAAAAAACATATTATCATTACACGCTTGATTCTCGTTATCTCGCGTCATCAACCAAGAACATGTAAAAATAAAAGTAATTTAAAAAGGCGTAGGATTAATACTTGCATAGAGTCTTCCTCCACAACTTCTTCAAGTATTCTTCATGTTCTAGAGGGTTCTTGGAGGTTTGGCCAGCACCTCCTCTCTTGATTTCAACTTCCTTCTTAGATCACTTCTTGATCCTCAAAGAAACAGGTAGAACAAAACATTGTGATCTTGACCTTCATCGGAGACCCGAATGAGAAACTCTAAAGATCGAGGGAGTAGGGGAAGTTGGTGGAACTATAAGTTCAATGACCCTTTTCTATCTCTAGTCCTAGCTAGAGTGTGCTAGTCAGTCTCGGTGTTATGTGTGCTTATCAATGGTGAACCTCTCCTCTATTTATAGTGGAGAGGAGGCTTGAGGGAAGAGTCTAAAAAACTTTCCAGCCCATTAAGATAGGCAAAAGTCATGCATTCTTCATATGGTAAGTGTAAGTTGTCAGAAAATCAAGAAATGTAGCCAAAATGGGCAAAAAATTGAATTTGGAGGAGAATTGCAGTTTGAAGGCCTCAGAGTGCCAATCGACACTTGTTTTGGGGGTCAACGTGTTGATCAACACTTGTGCCCAAGATGGTACTTTACTTTTCAATATAATCTTGCATCTTTTTTAATGTTTGTGGTGGGATTTTTCTAGTCTTAGGATCTAATTTTCATCATTTAGGATCAGTTGACCCCCAAAATTGATTAAGAAATCTTTGTTTTGAATTAAACTTCTTTTTTTTATGGTAATTTAATCTAAACATCCAAAATATCATGTTTTCATTTATTAGGGTTAATTTTTAGCATACTAGTGTGCGTGTCATTATTAAACCTATATCAATAGGAAGAGTAGAAAAAATGTGATTGGAATGTTAATTATTTATATTATTAAATAAATATTAGTTAAATTATTTATGCTGTCATCGGTCTTCCTTTTTGATATTCCGGTCTGGTTTTTAAAATCATGAATATAAGACTCTCTCGTTGTGTGTGTGTTTTTTGTAACAGTAGTTGATTCCGTGAAGGGTGAGTCCCTATCAATGAAAGCTCAACAAAGGCATAAATTCATTGCTATCACAAGTTGCCAATCCTAGCAGCTCACCGAGAATGAGAGCACCCTTTTATTTCCACTACCTAGTCCATCCCCCTCCCAATATGTGCACGTGAAACCCCAATAATTTCTCATGCACCACCAGTGGGTCCTAAAGCCAGCCCTTCCTCTTTTGTTCTCATGCCAAACTCCAACTCCCAAGAATCTCTCCACACCACCGCTTGCACTTGCTCTCTCTCTCTCTCTCTCTCTCTCTTTCTTTCTCCTTTCTTTGCAAATCCATTTGTTATCTTAATTTCTTCGCTTTCCTCAACCATGGTGATGAATGCAAATGCAATGCCTCTTCTGCCATTAATGCTGCTCTCTCTTCTTCTTTACCTCAGTTTTGCAAATGGGGTTCACTGTTATCAAGAGAAAAAGGTCCTCAGCCTGCAAAGATTCCAATGGAAACAGCAAAGTAGTACACCAAGTTGCCTCTCCTGGAAATCAAGTGAGTTTTGGCAAAGAGAATAAAGTAAAGCTCAACTACTAATCTAGTACTAGCTGCTGACCATAGCTTTCTAACTTTAATGTATTCTCCACTTTGGGATCTCTTATCTACAACTACTTTTATGCTCTCTCTCTCTCTCTCTCTCTCTTCTTTTCAAAGTGTTAGGGTTGAAACTGACCGTTCTTGATAAATATATCTTGCTTTGGTTTGCTTTATATCTTAGGTAATCTTTTATTATTCTGTTAATTATGTGCTTTAATAATATTCAGCTTCTATGTTGGAAACCATCTCTTTTGGAAACTTTCGCTTTTGGGTTACTTATAAGTGACAACAGAAAACGGAAATGATCCTGTATGCACACTTGTCCAGATTTTTGATATGTACTTATCTAGATTTTTTATCACATTGTCCAGATTTTGTGAAAGTATGCCTTAAATGTATATTGTGTATGTGTAAAAATCATGATCCAAACATAAAAATAAACTCTAATCTATATTATCCACACTTAGGCCTGTTGTTTTTTTTAGGACATACATCAACCATTATCCATAATGAAATGAGACTGGAGAGAGTAGATGGGAATGTGACTGGAATGTATTAATACAGTATATTCCGGTCTCCAAACATAAATTGTGAGAATTTTACGCAACCATATAATTTTCCAACAACCCCCGGCCCCAAAAAAAAAATTTATTTTTGTAGAAATAACAACAATGCTAAAGCTATGATCCAGACTCTAATCTGTTTAGTGTTTTTTAGGGAGAGAGAATGGTGCAACTATACTGGAAATGAAGCACCGAGACTACTGCTCGGGAAAGATCATCGACTGGAATAAGAAGCTACAGAAACGCTTGATTTTGGATGATGTTCATGTCCGCTCATTGCAATCCCGGATGAAAAACATGGCACATATCGACGAAGATGCTTCAAAAACTCAAATCCCATTAACTTCTGGTCTCAAACTCGGGATTCTAAACTACATTGTCACTGTGGGATTTGGAGGTCGAAATATGACAGTGATCATGGACACAGGAAGCGATCTGACATGGGTTCAATGTCAGCCTTGCAAGTTATGTTATGATCAACAAGAACCTCTCTTCAACCCTTCTGCATCCCCTTCATACCAATCAGTTTTGTGCAATTCAACAACCTGTCAATCTCTTCAATTTGCTACTGGGAATTTAGGAGTATGTGGGAGCAACCAACCAACTTGTGACTATGTTGTTAACTATGGAGACGGGTCTTATACTCGCGGCGAGCTAGCTCGTGAGCACCTCAACCTTGGAACCACTCCTGTGAACAATTTTATATTTGGCTGTGGTAGGAGCAATAAAGGTCTTTTTGGGGGAGCTTCAGGTCTTATGGGTTTAGGAAGGAGTGAGCTGTCAGTGATTTCTCAAACTTCTGGCTTATTTGGAGGAGTTTTCTCCTATTGTTTACCTTCAACAGAATCTGGGGAATCTTCAGGTTCATTAGTTATGGGTGGAGATTCCTCTGTATTCAAGAATCACACACCCATTTCCTACACCAAAATGGTTTCTAATCCCCAGCTATCCACCTTCTATTTTCTCAACCTTACTGGTATAAGTATTGGTGATGTGGCTTTACAAGATCCAAAAAGTTTTGCTAATGCTAGAATTCTGATTGATTCCGGGACTGTTATCACAAGGCTTGCTCCATCAATTTACAAGGCTGTGAAAGCAGAGTTTCAGAAACAATTTTCTGGGTTTCCTTCAGCACCTGAATTTTCTATCTTGGACACTTGCTTTAACCTTAGTGGATATGATGAAGTGAACATTCCTACAATAAAATTGCACTTTGAGGGTAATGCATACCTGACTGTGGATGTTACTGGCATCCTTTATTTTGTAAAGACTGATGCATCCCAAGTTTGTTTGGCACTTGCAAGTCTCTCCTATGAAGACGAGATTGGTATTATTGGGAATTATCAGCAGAAGAACCAAAGGGTTATATATGATACTAAACAGTCCAAGCTTGGATTTGCTGGAGAAACTTGCAGTTTCATACACAAGAAATGACAAATCCAGAGGCAGTAGCTTTTCATACCATATATAAATAGCTATATTGTTGAATGGAGGAACATATACGACACATATATGCATGCCTCCTCACTTCTCAGTGTAATAATGTTACTTCTAATGTGGAGAACAAGAAGAGTTTGAATTGTATATTGATTCCAGTAAATTTTCTTTCGATATAACTTGTTGCAGAGGTACGTAAAAGAGAGTTAGTGTAGCTTCATGGGGTACTAATCTTGATGCATTGTTCTTTTTGGGTAAACAATCTTGATGCATTGTTGGTTACTCTCAATAACCAGATGCTAAGACACTTCCAAAGTTCTACTACTTTTTCAAGCTCGAATTTTTCAAACATAATACTGTTTCATTCATTAACCGTTTTCCGTGAGATTGAGCAACAGAGCTCAGACAGAAAAGTTTTTGTAGTATCTTCTGGAAATGATAATTTTGGTTTTTCTTTTTCTTCCACAAGGGAAAAAAATAGCTGGAAATGAAAAAGGAACAAAATTTCATCTTCAAGAATTTCAAGACATATTAGATGCTACATTATATTCAAAAGATCAATAAATTTGCAGAAACTCACACAAACAAATATATATGAACCTCTCCCACTGGAGTAATTTATTAAACTTGGAGCGACTGTTGTTTCAACGACGCAAAATGGGTTAGAAAATGAATCAAAAGTTCAATGTCTGTCCTCCGGCTTCAAGCAGAATTGCCACCAGAGATGGAAATATGATCTGAGCACTGTACCATAGTCCACCTGAATAATCATATTTTTGCATGTACAAAAATTTCCACAAATGGTGCATTTGAAACTTTTGTGATGAATGACTTTGAAGGACAATCAAGCACATTCCCTGAGGTACGCTTTAATGCTTTGGAGCAGTGAGGAATCATTATCGAAATACATCTCTGTAAACTATGTTCAACAACATGGAAAATGTAATCATCATCTCCTTATAATTTTACAACTCAGACAATTTCCCTCTTTTCAAAAATGTTTCGAGAATTGTTTCAGTCCTTTCAAAGAACCATGTCTAAAGTAATCTCCAGTCAAATTGCATAGAAACCCTTCTCCAGGTTGTAGATAGATAATAACCATTAGTTTCAATGCAGCAGCCATAATTGTTTCAAGTTGAGTTTTTGTACATTCCTAGTTCTCGTCAAGTGCTATTGATGAGAGAGACCATTTCAACAGTCTCAGGTTCAAGAATACTGTCACCTTTTTTTGTCCTCAACAACTCAGTTGGAAGGATAGACGAGTTGGGATCACTTCTAGGTATTAGAAATAGCAGCCCAATTGGAACTAATCGCAAGAAGCTCCTAATCAATATAGCCATCCAAAGGTTGTCAAATTGTGTACGTGTGACCCTCAAAACGTGTAGTAAGAGACCTCCTGCCCAAGTCGATGTGAGCATCCCAACATGATCAATTGCCATAATCAAAGCAAAGAAAGTTCCTTCTATACCAGGAGGGCAAAGCTTGGAACTAAGTACAAGAAGAGGCATCCATTTAAGACGACCAATAATATGAGAAATGGCTGCATCCATTACAACAAAGAAATAATCTGGTACACCAATTTTCAAGTTTATACGCAACACCAATACCAAATCTAGCAATCCTGATGCACCAAAGAGCAACTGAGCCCAGAAAAGTATATCATGAAAAGGGTGATTTTTTAACAAGTTTTGGTAGATAAGGACCCCAAAAAGTGAGCCAACTGCACCAACAGCGGATATGGATCCAATAACCTCCTGCATGGGATAGATTGATAATGAAGTTCCATTTGTTAGGTTTATCATAAATAGATAAATAATTTCAGCTTAAAAAGAAGTACAAAAAGGGATAAAAAGAAACATCAATTGCCAAAAAAGAAAATATTATCCACAAGATTGTGCCCCGTCTGGCATTGATGTAGGACATAGAGCTTTAACTGTAGAGCTTTAGTAGTAGAACTTTTGCGATATAGAGCTTTAACTGAAAATCTCCTTATCATTTTGAGAGTTTGGCAAATTACAATGAATAGTGCTTTAAAGTTTTGGATTTAACGCATGAACAGCAAATCATAGAGCTTTTTACTGAAATCACCAAATTTCAGATTTTTTCTAAAAGAATACAAATGAGCTTTAAGTGGCTTAAAAGCTCTTTTCAATGAGGCTACTAAGCACCCCCGCTTTTTTTTTTCTTTCCAAAAAGAGCTCTATTGCTCTTTTCTAGCTGTGCTAATGCACAACCAGCCAAGCTCATAATCTATCTATAACTACATTTTGAAAAAGAAATTTCAGCGAATTGGAGAAATTCTCAATAACAGATAATGCAGATGTAATTTTGCATTTAGATAATATATACTGAAAAGCTAGTAACATAACAGTATGTGCAGGAAAATTTGGGAATAGTACATGGGTAATATACAGCATATGCTCTAACTAGAATTATGAGCTAATATTCTCTATGACAAAAATGGCAGATGTAAGTTTGGAACATCTGTTTTTGTTATAGTAAGTTGAGGGGACCATGGCCCCAGGATTCGAGCTCGAGCTCTTCCCTATGAGGAGAGCCAAGAAGTGCCACTGAGCCAAGAGGCTCTTGGCAGATGTAAATTTGGAACTATACGCAATTTCATGATTATGTTTAAAATAAATGTTCATAAGCAAGAAAGATGTATAACTTGAAATTTTTTTTAGAACAATGTGCCTAACTGGTATAAAAATAGGCAAAGAATCATGGTACCTGCGAGAAATATGGACCTCCTTTGGCATCTGTATACCAATAGAACATTCCTTCATATATATTCAATCCTAAAGCAAGTGATAAGTACATGTATAAACACGGCCTCCACACATCCCTGCATTTCAATGTTGTCCACATAGTCTTACTAGCATCCAGTAAATTTTCACCTACCTAAATTAAGATCTTGATGTGAGCATAGAAGAAAGAGAAACACAAGACATGCCTAAAAAGAGTGAGGTAACCTTACCCGTCTGTATGCAAAGTTATGGACAGGGGGTTCCCTCAGCAATATCCCTACCAAAATGACCAGCCCAGGTGGGATACTAAGCAATCCAAAAACACCCTGTCAAGGAATGAGTACCACTTTTAACAGGTTGATAACAGGTAAAATGGAAAAAGCAGTTTGACCTGAGAAGGTAGAGGATTCGAATTACATCTGATATATATTAGAATATATTTGCATCAATCCATAGAGAACTACTCCAGCATGATTTAAATCAAACATGACAGGTTAATATCATATTCTGAATTAAACTTCAACTATTGGATAATAAATTGATCATATACATCTTGAAAAACTGAAACATGTCATGTATACATGCTAATATCTATGATGCATATGTGCAAATACAACATGTATCGTATATAAGATTATGCATTTGACTGGAACTTCTTATGGCTAGGAATTAGCTCCAAATCTTATTTGTCAAAAATCAGATAAGTAAAATTAGAATAACTAAATGTTATCAAATCACTTTCCATTGCTTAAGGCAGCTGAACAAATTAAAACTTAGGCGAGGATCTGATACAACCACAGGATAAAAGAGATGCAGAAAAATGAATGTGGTCAGAATGGAGGAAAGGGAAAAAAGGAAGAAGAAGAAGAAATTGAGCAGAAGGTAACCTTAGGCCCAACTAGGTGGAGGAAAATGCCACTAAGTGAAAATCCCACCAGTGCTCCAATAGAGGAGCTCATTCCACACAAGCTTTGCATGTCACTAGCAAGGGAAGGATGATTTATACTGTTATGTGTGACACAGGCATCAATGGTGACATCTGCTATAGCTATCCCAGCACTGCCTGCCATTAGAGATAACAAGGCAAATGCAAGATGCAATTTCTTTTGTAGTGATAGCACAAGCATGGAGATGACCCCAAGAAAACCTGAAATTAATTGTGGGAGAAACTTTCCAGTAAGCAAATGCATTCAGCAGAGCACAAGCAAGAAGAATAAACCAAGAAAACCAATACTTACATGAGGGAAAACTCTTTGGTAATCAAAAGCATCCAACTTCACTCTCTCTTTTTTTTTTTTTTCTTTTTTTTTTTTTTTTTAATACCCCCACCCAAAGAAAAACAAAAGAAAAAAAGCTTCTTACAACATTGACATTTTAGTTTCAGGTCATACAACACACAAAAATTAGTAATAATAATGATGATAAAAAGTCAACTCCAAGCAAAAAAAAAAAAACCAAAACTCTAAATCGTGATATCAAGCGACTGCAGCATCAGATTATACACAAAATAAATAACACTAATAAGTATCCCCAGTAGAATCCATGTGAAAGCATACAATATGACCACTGGATGTGAAAACTAAAACTAAAAGCAGAACAGTATGGACATGATCAACATTGTACTTTTCAAGTCTCCCTATTTTCTTCAAATTTGATGCTGTAATTTTGTTTTCATGTGTCATTCTGCTTCCAGGATTTCTTGAATGCCTTTTTTATTTTATACTTGATTACTAGGGGCTTCTTGAATACTTGCAATAGAAAAATTCCAGTAGAACACAGGGCTCTTTCTTCTAACATTTCTAATCCAATATATACACATGTCTTTTATAACATCCCCAGTTGCACGCAGAAGAAATTTAATATTGTCAATGGGAAAGAAGGCTTATAAATTCTATGGAATATCAGAAGGTATTCGACCAGATTCACTTAGGAAATTTTTACCAAATTTTCATATATAAGATATGACAGTTAAAATGGTTTTCCCCTCATCTGTCAAGAAAGGTTTCCATGTAATGCAGCTATATTCCACTATATTTCTTTTCATTTTGCAACTCCTCTTTTCTACTGTATTTGAAAAGGTTCTTATTAAATTCCAAAGGGAATAGTTAAGCAAGCTAAGCTCATCTCTAACAAATGGAACTACAACATCACTGACCCTGATTTATTCTCTATGAAAATCAGGATAGAGAGGAAAGAAAAATAAGAATAAAAGAAAGAAAATAACACTATTTTTTTTTATTGGCAAGTACTACGCGCACCTAATGGTGACTTTTGATTGGTGTAATTGGTGTTATTCTAATGTAATTGGCACTTCCTTCCCCCATAAGAATGGGTGGAGAGTGAGAATAACACCAATTACACCAACAGAATTTAAGCTTAATGAGAATACACCAATATCTACATATTGTCCTATACAATCATGGGCATTCTTTAAAAAATATAAAAATAAATAAAAGTAGAAAGAAAGAAAATTACACCATTTTCATGCAAAAAAAAATCCAGCAAACAAATTGTAAACCTGATGTTTAAGGAAGGAGCAACTAAATAAGATTAATAGTCATGTGACCAACTAGCATTAAAGCAACAATGTTAGATTTGAACATAACATTATTGTTGCATCGCTCGTTGGCCGTGAATGAAAAGACTGAGACTTTAAGTAATTCATCAGCAGGAGTGTTTAGTGGTTCATCAGTCATGTATGTAACTGATTAGTTTGTTCTGATTTCTAAAGAAACACAGAGATCAACAGCGTGTTCTTATCTTATACCAACCAACAAGGTATTGAAATGTACTTTTTCCTTTCCTGCCATTCAATGCACAAGCAATGAGGAAATAACAATTAATTCAAAATCACAAAAAAAAGGGCTAAAAAATTAGTTCATCCTAAAGGGTAGTATAATGGGAGAAAACAAAACCAGAATTCTTAAACAAATAAATAAACTTAGCAATTTTTTATTCTGTACGTTTTAATTATGTTCCCATATCCCATTTAGAAATTAAGTCCCAACTAATTATATTAAAATGAAGAAAGTAGAATGAATATAGTATACAGAATCATACATGGGTTGAAAACATGTACCTGCGAGAAAAAAATAGGGGCGTCTCCGGTGACCAAATATTGGAAGAGTATCAGTGAGGAGGCCCCAAAAAGGCTTAATAATCCAAGGAATAAGAATAACCCCAAAATAGAGCTGAGATTCAGAGGGCTGCAATTTCTGCTCATCTTTCATGTAATACTGTGTACTAATTCTACTCATTCCCACACCCACACCCTGACTCACTCCATACACTATAACCACACCAAACACAAAGCTCCAATGCAACTTATCACTCAGCATTTTGAACCAAAGTATTGGGCTCCATACAAATCCCCAGAAACCCTTTTCTCTTTGGTGCTTATGAGCCCCAGTCTCGGTCTCAAGTTGAGGATTTTCTTCTGTAAAGACTTCCATTGACTCACTAAACTCTTTGTTCATGCAAAGTATGGAAAAACCAAGATGTACCCAGTTGAAATCAAAGCTGTCAATGAAGTGGGAAATCTCTAGCTTTATTAGTTAGATGGGGTCATAGATGTTTGCATTGCACGCACTTGCATTTGAGTTGGAAAAGCAAAATGTGCTAGTTTTTAGGTTTTGCTTGCTTAATCAGTGTAAAATATTTGAATATATTAGTCGGATTTGACTGAGAGACTAATTTCAATTCGACAACAACTTCTTGGATATGACCTGCTCTTTATACTAGTTTATTCTGACAATTAAGGCAGTAACCGGTGTGATATTATCGCCTCTGAAGGTCTATTTCTGGCATTGACAAATAAACTCTTTTGATAACTGCATTGACAAATAAACTCGTGGCACCAGCACCGATTAGTTTAATGTGATGAATGTGAAAGATTGATTTTTAGCTCTCGATTCTGAAAGATTGTTTTTTAAGAAATCCATTAATTTTTGTATTTGATTGATTGCCACATCAAAGATAAAATAAAAAATAATTTTCTCTTCACTAGTTTATTTCTTTTTCTTTTTCTGTTTTTGTTTTTTTGTTTTTTTTCCCCATATCATTATCATATACTTTTTGGTCCGATATGTTTGGCGTTGTTTATGGAATGACGCTTGATTAAGGAAGTTTCTCTTACCTAACCCACACGGAATAAGATTTTTTTTTTTTTTTTTTTTTAATCTCTCTATTTTTCAAGATAAAAAAAATCTCTTTATTTATTTATTTTTTTAATTTCATGTTAGTTTTTATTTTTCAGATTTAATATTATATATCTTATTTTAAATGGTGTAATAGTATGTATACTGATAAATCTATACCATGTATTTTTAAATTAGTTTCAATCATGAAATTTATCAAATAGAAATAATTTGACATTGAAAGGATCCTTTTTAAATGAGGAGGTTGTGTCAAATACTTAATTAAGTACAAGCTCTATGGTCAAGTTTCATGCAACTTAATTAACATTGATCGATCTCATTTTTAAAGAAAAGCAAAATTTAAATCCCCCTCTTTCAATTATTGAATTATCACGTTGGGAACTATCAAATCTATCATTGACAATGAAGAAGAGAAAGGCTAAATAAACCGTGTTAGGGTTCGAATCAAGCTGGATAGCATAAAGCCTCTACCCTTGAAAATGAAGAAGAGAGAAGTTGGGGAACTGTGTGTATCTTGGGTTTAAATAAAACTTGATTTTTCATGGTAATTTAATCAAAACTTGCAAAATGTCCTCATTTTTATTTATTAGAATGAATTTTTACCATATAAGTATGTGCATGCCTTTATTAAGCATGGACCAATGAGATTTTTACACCTATTTAATTAATAATTAATTATTTAAACAACCAATCATAATTAAAAACACGGGTTTAGTTTTAATTTCAAATAAGCATCTTTATTGTTAAAATCTTGATTTGGCAATAACTTTTAGTCTCATGGTTTGATTAAAGCACATAATATGTCGTTTGATCATTGTGATGTCTAGATTTGATTTGAATTATGAAAATGACAATTTAACGGTCAAAATTATGTTTTGGCTCACATCATGAAAAGATGGATTTGCCCTAGGGCTAAGAAAATGGGGTTTCAATAGTCTGAGGTATTTAATTGGGACATTCAATTACACTTTTTTTTTTCCCCGCATCATCGTTGTGGTTAGGGTTAAGAAAAAAATCACCCAACCACGCAAGCCAACTTGCCCCACCCGACCCTAGTCAATTTTGCTCACCCGAGTAGTTGGATGCAACTCATAGGGTTATTAAGCTCTGGGGTGGTTCTTGGGTTTAGAGAATACCCACCCAATGAAATCAGCCCAACCAATTAAACTAATATATATAACCCACATGGAGATGTGTTATTGGTTCATTTATAGATGATTTAGTTGATTTTTTTTTTTTTTTCAAGTTATATAAAAGCATTGCTTTGCACAGGCCATTCTAATCATTTTGAGGGTCTTAAGCCAAATTTCAAATTGGTCATTTAATTATTTAACACAAAATTAAATTAATATTTATGAAAAAAGTTACTGAAATTTCATTCTTCATGTGCAAGAAATTAAACCACAAGTAATTATTTAGTACTCTAATTACTAAATACATGCATATTTCTTTATTTTATATAAATAATATTTCAAACTAATTAAATTTATAATAAAATCTATTATTTATGTGACTAGAAAAAATACGTATTTATTATATATATTTAGACAGAGATGGATTATTTATTATTTATTTTTTTAAAGTATACATACACCTGTTAAGTGCTCAAGTGAAGTAATAAGAACTAAAGAAGAGAAAAATAAAGCTTGGAAAGAAACACACGCCACCTCTATATCAGCTACCATCTGACACTTCGGTAAAAGAAAAGGGTCACATTGAATTTAATTGTTTGTGGAATCAGATGTGTGGAGATTGAGGTGGGTGGCACCGAACTGGTGGGACTGCTGCAATCAAATGGCCCGTGTCTGGCTCCTGCTGGCAGCCTTGTGGATGATATTGCTTCTTGGAAAGACTGTTTTTAATTCCCCAGTTTTTCTTTTGTAAAAAATGTTTGTATCAAAGTTGATCTAGCTTTGGTTACAGAGTTTGTGTCCTCAATTTCAAATTAGGTGTGGTTGGAAGATTGCTGTGTTAGTTTTATTTCTATTGTACAATCTAAGTTTTGTCATTAAATAAAAAACTATCGTTTCAGTTAAAAAAAAAAAAAAAAAAAGCAGAAAAATTATTTAATAGTCTCAGACTACAAATAAATACGTAATCTCTATTTCATAGAGTGATAGGTCTTATCATGAATTTAATTAGTGACATTCACCATTTATGTGATAGAACTCACTATTCATGTGAGATTATTACGCATTTATTTGTGGTCTTAAGACTATTTAGTAAAGTTACAGAGTGGGTTCTAATTAGCTTAACTGGTAAGATCTCTTGTTGTGGAGTAGGGGATCTAGATTCAAATCTCACCTACATAAAAAATCAATTGGTGTATTGATTTAATGATAAAAGTAATCATTATGAGCAGACGTTATAGATTTAAATACTATTGTACCTTTAAAAAAAAAAAAAAAAAAAAAAAAAAAAAGAAAAGTCACAGAAGTGACTATGGCATCATGCGATCAACTGAGAGAAGAAAAAAATGACGAAGCCCATGTTGCCACCACACAAGCTACCTGTCTGGGGCTTTTTTGGTTCAACGAAGCCCATTCTAAAAATCAGCCCAAAACTCATCTGGAGCATAGCTTTTTCGACCCAAATCTGTCCAGCCCGAAAAAAATGCAGTCCGATAAAGCCCACTTTTGCCAATTACTTTCTCTTTCTCTCTCTCCCAATAAAACTTAAACCCTATACCCTGATAATTTTGGTTGATGCTGTCCTGCCCTGCGTTTTGAATTTATTTGGGCATTAGATTAGTAATTTAGTATTATAGCACTTGTTTTGGTTTAAGGTTGTCGTGGCATGGAAGCAGAGAGAATAGATGGGCGTACAGCAAACCAGTTGAGACCACTGGCTTGCTCTCACAACATCCTCAACCGTGCTCATGGCTCTGCCAGTTGGTCTCAGGGTATTTTGTTTTTTTTTGTTTTTTGTTTTGTTCAATACTTATTTATTATTTATCATCCTCTCTATTTATTTGTTTATTTATTTAGGAGACACTAAAGTCCTTGCTGCTGTTTATGGACCAAAAGCTGGAACAAAGAAGAACGAAAACCCTGAGAAGGCTTGCATTGAAATTATTTGGAAGCCTAAGACAGGCCAAATTGGTCATTTCTCTATCCCTTTCTTTTTATACTTGTTTTCTATTGCAACACTTAAAGATTTTTCTGTCTATTCTTACTTGGGTTGTTCATCAAATCTTAAAATCATTGTTTCAAAATGTGCCATTTATGGTTATTTTCTCAACATCTACAAATTTGATGAGTTTTGAGCTAGCGCAAAACTTAAGTAGAGTACCTTAGGTGCTGTATATTAGGTTTGTAACTAAATTCAAACATATGATTGCATTGACCAATGAAATACAAACATAATTGTATTTTCCCAAAAACAATTAAATTCAATGCAACTATGTGTTTGAATTTAATTGGGGAGCCTAATCTATTGCAGCTAAGGAATTTTGAAATTTTAATTTGGTAATTTACTTTATTGAAGTGGTAAATAATATCTTGCTTGAACCCAGTTAAGCCACATGAAACCAATTTTTTTTTTTTTTCACAATTGATGTGTTTCTACTTATGAGATAGAATCCATAATTTTTTCATTGAATGATGAGTTCTATATGAATAATTCTTTCAAAGTGTTGCTTGTTTGACTCATGCCGTTTAACTCTAAACTTGCTTAAAAAATTTTGTCTGTGGTTCAGGAAAATTGGAAAAGGAGTATGAGATGATACTGAAGAGGACTTTGCAAAGCATCTGCGTTTTGACTATCAATCCAAATACCACAACATCAGTTATAGTTCAGGTGACTTGTTTTCGTTCATGTGGACATTTTTTCTGTCTTTATCTAGACTTGTTGTTGGTTTAGTTGTTCCCCTATTAATCATGGCCGCTTAATGACTGTAGTTTTGAATAGGTGAGTTTGATGCTTTTGGTCTTTTTTTTTTTTTTGATAAGTAATAAATTTTATTGAAAAGAACCAAGTACACTAGATGTATACTAGGTCAAAGAATACAAACACTCAAAAGGAACAAGAATCTATAAGATCAAGCATATTTGAAAATCTAAATAATCCTGTGGCTGACATCTAGTCAAGTAGAGAGCGGTAGAATTGGGTCTTCAACTCAACATCTAGTCAAGTAGCTCACATCCCTCAAAAGTCCTCGCATTGCGTTCCCTCCAAACACACCACATCACGCAATGTGGAATGGCCTTCCAAATCACAATATTCTGATGGCGCCCCAAACTCCCTTGCCAACAAGCTAACATCTCAACCACACGCCATCACCCACTGAATCCTGAACAAAGCGAAGATCTTATCTTGGTATATGATTTTCTGCATGTTTGGTATATCTTGGGTAATGCCTCAATCGACTTATGCTCTATTGCATTGTTGGAGAAGGAAAGGGCCTGCTCATTTAATTTGGAATGCAATTCCTTCCTGTTTGATGTGGCTGTTATGGAGGGAGAGAAATCAGCGGGCTTTTGAAGATTCTGAATGGCACTCTGCGGAATTGAAATTGATTCTGCTTCGTACCCTTATGGAATGGATCGCTGCTGTTTCTAGGCTCTCGTTCCCCTCTGTTTTTGCTTTTATTGATGACTGCTTGTATTCTGTTTGCTGTCCCTAGTATATTCCTTATGTACTAGTGTTTTTTCATCAATAAAATTTTATTACTTATCAAAAAAAAAAAAAAAGCGAAGATCATATCCCATAACTCTTTAGCAAATGAGCAATGAAGAAGTAGATGATCATATCCCATAACTCTTTTGGTCTTGTATATTCCATATTGTTTGTTTTTAATATTAATTTTAAATGTTCCCACTCTCCGGTGTGTGTGAATGTGTGTTCTCAGTAGCATGAGACTGAGTTTTAGCAATTAACAATATGACTTGTTAAAAACTAGTACTATTGGTCTACACCTGGTAAATGTTTGGGGGAACTAAGTATAAAGAGAGAGTTTGTTGTGGTAAATTTTAATCTGTCCAATGTGCCATCCACTGTTATACAGTATATCTTTCCTCTTTTTTTTTTTTTTTTGGGAGGGGGGGAGTTATGATATGCAATATTTTTTGCTTTTGACAATCAGTAGATAAGAATTTTATATTCGAAGTAGGATGAGGGAAGAAATACGATATAGGATGGGGAGAATTAGCAATTGTAGGGATCATAGTGGTGGACTTGTAGATGAAATCTTTGAACACATATGAAATTGGCGAGGAAAGAGGAATTAGGATGATGATTTCCCAATAAAAATTTATTTTACCATTCAATTTCTTGGGACAAGGACAATTTGCACCATAAAGGCAAGCTTAGGACCTTTTTTTTTGATCGGTAATAATAGAATTTTATTAAAGAAAAGAAAAACCCCAAGCACACAGGATGTGTGCTAAAAGGAAGAAAATGAATTCCTAATAAAGGAATGGGTTCTAACAGTGTCCCAAATGCATACATGCATGTGTATGTGGCATGTCAAAGTGCTTACTTTGATATTGCTCTGTTACGTAGCATAGATTGTTGGAATTCTAAGTTGCACAAAGGTGGAAATATATTCAAGCTTTTAGGGACTGTGTGCCAATTTGTCTGCAAAAGTGCAAATCTATATGAATTGTAAGAAAGTTCAATTCAAGAGCTGATCCAACATGTATGACTTTGTGCATTAAAGTTATTTAGGCAGATAGGGAGTTCTGATGTAGAAAATAACGGATGATGGGAGATAAATAATTTATATAGTTCATTACTTGTAAGCTTTATGGGTACATATAAACTGTAGGCCAATTTATAATATAGGATAGTGTGCATCAATTGTTGTCAAAGGCAAGCCTGACGCTCACCTAGGTGCTCAGGTGAGGTGGCACCTCTGAAGCCTAAAGCCAGGGTGCCTTTTCTACTTGAGTTCATCTCTAGCAAAACTCCCAGGTGCTAAAGGCGAGGCCTTTCATAAAGTCCAGGCGCTTGAGGTGAGTGCCTCTGTAAAATTTGCTTAATTTTATAGATGGCCAAATTCGTCCATTAAAGAAAGGATTTTATAGTTTAATAGGACAATTCTATCGGTTTGACTACTTTATTTTGTTTGGATAATAATAATATATAACAAAAAAAGGAAAAAGAAAGAAAGGGCATCAAAATCAAGTACCGAAAGCCTTCTTCCTCTCTTCTTTTTGTTCTTTTCTTGGGACCAGAACCAGTTATATCGCCCCTACCCCCTCCCTTTTCTCTTGCAATGTATCTTTTTCTTCTCTCCCTGTCTCTCTCTCTCTCTCTCTCTCTCAATCTCCATAGGTAACTTTTCTTAGCATGTAATTCATAAACCCCCTCCCCCCCCCTTTTTTTTTTTTAAAAAAAAAAAAGAAGAAAAAATTATATCAAATTAAAATTATTTTTTTTTAGCTTAAAAGTTTGTCGTCTGTTTTATTTTAAAAGCTGCTTTATTTGAGTGAAAATCTCTCAACACATAGTTTTTTTTTTTTTCTTTAACAAAATCATGTCACAAAATACCTGCTGTCATCTGCATTTCAATTTGTAAAACATTTATAAGTTACAAATAAATATTGTATTGAATTAGATTGAACTTTATTACTTTAGGTTATAATTTGAGGCCATAATATGTATTGGTGCCGTACTCCACTCAGGCAAGTGCCTTTTTAGCACATCACACCTCCGGTGATATAAGGACTTGGCACCTTAAGGTTACATTTTTCCTTTGATAACATTTCATGCATCTGCATCTCTTAAAATTTTCTTTTGTAGTGATAACTGTATCAGAGGGCGCATTTTTATCCATTTACCTTAGATGTTGATGTGTATTGTTTTGAAGCTATTTAATAGTTGTGATCTAATATTAGCTTCATAAATCACTGTATTTTGAATTTGTTATGTTTCTATTGCAGGTTGTCAATGATGATGGCGCTGTATCCTTCATGGTTAAGAATCTTTCACATAATACAGTAGTCTCTGGAGGGTTTGGTCTCCTTTATAAGGATAACCAGGGTTCAAATCCCTCCACTCCCAATTTAAAAAAAGATGGAGGGTTCATATTGCCTCCATGTAACTCTTCACTTAGTATTTGGTTTTATGCTTTAAAATCCTTAATATACATCAATAACCATTTCTTTTTGGTTTTATCTTTTTATTTTATTATATTTTTGTCCTTCATTGAGGACATTTAGACATCCTGTTGAAAGGGTTAAATGAGTTAATACAGCTTTTCTTATAACTTTTTAAAATTTGTGTCCTGTTATCTCTGGAAATCCATACTTAAGAACTTTACTAGTGAAGGAAATGTAATTGTTCAACCTCCTTTTTCATGACTTAAATTTCAATTTTTTTTTTTCCCTGGAAGAGATTATCTTTCTTATGTGTTTTTGGTAATGAGCCCGGTCCTTTACAACTGGTACAGAGAAAATGCAATTTGTTGACTCTTTTCAAAGGGTCATCTTGTGCCATTTAGTGCTGTGTGAAGGGATTAACTTTAATACCATGAGACATCAACGATCCTGTTGATCTTGGCACTTATCAAAGGAAAATAATAGAAAAGAAAAGGAAAATTAAAAGACCTATGCATTGTCTTTACTTTAATCTTATTCTTTGTCTTTCTTTGATATAATGTGATGAAAAACTCCTTGACTAATTTTTTTGTGTAGCTTCTCCCATGTGCCATCAATGCAGCATGTGCTGCCCTTGTAGATGCTGGAATTCCTCTAAAGCATCTTGCTGGTAATCAAGAATTTTGTTTATCTTTGTTGTTCCTATTTTATGGATGTGTGCTGACTGTTTTAAACTGCTCTTGCAGTTGCAATATGTTGTTGTTTGACAGAGAGTGAATATGTTATGCTGGACCCCACCAAGCTAGAAGAGCAGGTCACTGAAATTTTATTGTTTCACATTATAGTATTTCTTACGGTCATGCATAAGGTTGTGTGAAATAATTAAAATACAGTATTTATATTTTAAATAATATTGTACATATTACTTATAAAAAGTTATATTGTACATATTACTCTGACAACTCTTGTTACAGTCTGGTTCATATGCAATATGTTTGCACCGCTTTAGTTTTTCCACGATGATAAGAAATGTACCTATTCTTTATGCTCTGAGGCTTAGAGGTGATATTTTTGAGGATGTAAACGTTGGGCTTCTTTGGTTTATATATAATAAAGTGTCATCCTTAACGTGTTTGTCTTATGTTATTGCAGAAAATGAAAGCATTTGCATATTTGGTCTTTCCAAACTCTATTCTGTCAGTCCTCCCTGAAGGAGCATTAAAAGTTAAAGGTGAACCAATGGAACATGGGATTATCACATCTGTTACCCAGGGTGCAATGTCAGGTACCTGTCATGGTTACAGGCATTCTTGTTTCGTCTCTTTATGTTTCACATTTATTCTTTCATCAGTGTATTCAAAGTTTCCTTGGCATCCTTCATAGCAATGAGCTTAGTGTTTCTTTACTCTTAATTTTTAGTGAGCTTCTTAATTACCCTAAATAATTCTTGTTCGAGGGTAATGGATACTTGGTCCAGTTGTCACCAGCTCTAGTTCAAACGGCACTTCCTCCTCTTATAAGAAAGGGTGGAGAGTGAGGTTGTGGGTTCAAAAGACACCAGGTGCGAGTGTAACTTACTAATTAAAAAAAAAAAAAAAAGAACACTTGGTCCAGTTGTCTGGTGAAACCAATTTTTCCAGGGGTTATAATTTGAAGGGCATGTGCAATTTCCCAATCTTAACAATCAATTCAACCCTTGATTTCTTCGATGGAGTGCCCCATTCTGAATACCCAACAGCTTTTTCAGGGTTTTGTCATTGCTGTCCTCTAGTTGACCATATAAATGGTTTTCCTGGGAAAGGCAAGTCCAATTGGAAATTGGCATTACTGGTATGATACTTCCAATCCGGGAACAATTTCTTAATAATATTATCCTCTTAGCTTAACAGAGGTTGGCATATTTCTGAGACTATGTGAAGTGCAATGTAGGTCACCTGAATTACCAACAGTCTCTTCAATTGGCAGGCTCTTCATTTTAGGCTGTTCTGTATGACATGCAAGCCGAAATTTATCTGACTAGGATTAGAGAATGCTTTAATATGTGACAAAAGTTTACATGTGTATCTGTCTCTATATGGGTTCAAAAGTTTTGATTCTTGATCTAATTTGGTTCTTGCTTAAAAACTGTTCCAGTGGACAATTATCTTAACTGTCTTGAACGAGGGCGTGCTGCAAGTGCTAAGATGTCTGCTTTCCTAAGGAGGAGCTTGCAACCACAAATCCCTGGTGACTCATCTAAAGCTGGGTGATTTTGAATGTTATCGGAAGTAGTCTACATACAATCTTAATAGTGGAGGGTTTACTGGTGCCATCTTTTAAACCCACCCTTGCTCACTATTGGCAACTGACCTGATGAAAATGAAGCCCATGTGAAAGATCTTCATGTTGTATTTAGCTAGTACTATAACCCACATGTAATAGTCTGCCTGATGAAATTGTATTGGGACCTCTTTTTCAATTTTATGTGAAGAATTAATATCTGGCCCTGGTTCTTGTTGCTATATTATGTTCCCCTTTTCTCTGTCGAATGTGTTTGAATTGTTGCTTGGCGGATATGCTTGTAAAACATTAACTCTAAAAAGCAGTCCTTGTTTTGAGAGTATACAACACTAATTACTTTCTGAAAGCTGTATAGCTTCGTTTGCTCGGAGGTCACAAAAGCATTACTTTTAAAGAACTTTGTATTGTGCAGCCAAAAATAGGATTTATCTATCAATAGATGTGTATGGAACTGCAAGTTAAAGATTTAAAACCTATAGAATAGCCTTAAGGTATGTCATGTGTGTTTGTTTTTTTTTTTTTTTTCTCTTTTTTTTTTTTTTAATAAAAAAATTTATATTATAATTAACTCATTAATTTTTATATATATTTATATTTTGTTTTTTTTTTTTTTTTTGTTCTGTGCTACAACACATAAGCTTTGACATTAATGAGACGAAATTACATAAATCTACCCTGGCTTTTGAAGCCTTTGGGGGAAGAGAACAAGAATCAAAACTACCAAACACATTCAATTTTAAAGACTCCTTGCCAAGCCCGTGGGCAACACTATTAGCGGATCTATTCTAGATGCCCAGACTAAGATACAAAAATCAGTCCAAAGAGATAGTTTTAATGTTCTCCACAATAGTCTTTATCTACCAAGGGGGGGGCTCACTTGACCATTTAGGGCTCTCATGCAAGTCTTGGAATCAGATTCTATTACAACCTTCTTCAATTGGTTTTCCCTTGCTAATTAAATACCCCAACAAATTGCACTTGCTTTTGCTCGGTCCAGTGGTAATTCCTCTTTCCAAAAAGTCTAACCCCTCAATGAGGACGTGGGTTCAATTTCCGGATCCCAAATATATGTGTGTGAGTTGAGAAATATAACAAAGTGAACTTCATGGGCTCCCATATATATCTCATGTACACATGTGCTATAGTATATATCCTCAATTAAGGTTATAAATGACTTTGACTCATATGCCTTGGCTAGAAATCTATTTGAGCGCCGAATATGATTAGTGCCATCAAGCTCAGATGGTTTCCTAATAAGGTGTGCTGGAGTCAATCTATATAATATCAAAGGCTCGAAGAAGTTTGACTTTTGATTGAGCTCATAATATTGTGTCATATAAACTTTTGGTTGAGCTTATAATATTATATCATATAAACTTTTGAGGTCTCAAAATTTTATATGACATTATTATAATATATATATATTTTAATTGAATTTAAATTATATTTTATATTCTTTAAAAGGTATGTAGAATTAATAGTTTCATATATAAAAACAATCATAATAAATGCCTAATTCTATAAGATATAATTCTATATATAAACACAATCATAATAAATACCTAATGCTAGAATATATAATTTCCCATAATTTTATATACAAGCATAATAATAAAAAATGCTTATTAATAATTGTCACAATGAACTCAGTCCCGACCAACTGAGGCTCTAAGTGACACACAAGCGAACACCAAACGATCCACGTGGAAAAAACGGGCTCGCCATACCCCATCAGCCATACTAGATCACAACTACCCAATGGAGACAAAAGGAGTGTCTAAAAGAACTAGAGTATCAGAGGATGACGTAGATCCAAGTGACACGATTGGGAACAAGAAAAGGAACACAGAGAAGGAAGTTAGTGGTACCAACCTTTCTAGATCGGCGGAGGCTGCTGAGCAGCCCCGCCGGGCCCAATGAGTATCCTAAGCCTGAACTGTCGTGGGCTTGGGAACCCACAGACAGTTCGAGAGCTTCGCGAAGTAGTGAAGCATGAAGATCCCAAGGTGGTGTTTCTAATGGAAACACGACTTGAATTGAAGAACGTTGAATCACTTCGAGTCAAATTAGGAATGCAAAGTTCGATGGGTGTCGAAAGAGTTGGTACAGGAGGGGGTTTAGCTCTCTTATGGAGGGATGAGGTTCACATTGTGGTTCACAGTCACTCAATAGCTCACATTGATATCACAATTCGTATTAGTGGCCATCGTGATTGGCACTTCACGGGCTTCTATGGAAACCCAGAAACTTCAAAAAGAGATGATTCTTGGACTTTACTTCGTCGCCTTCAGCGCAATGATGACCTGCCATGGTTGGTAATAGGCGACTTCAATGAACTTCTTGACTGAAGTGAAAAGTCGGGAAGGTTGGAAAGACACTGGTATCAAATAGAAAGTTTTCGTCGAGCTCTTTCTGACTGCGCTCTTGCTGATATGGGGTTTCAAGGGAATAAATTTACATGGTGGAATGGGAGATATGGTACAGATTGCGTTTATGAAAGACTAGACCGAGGATGCTGCACAACGGATTGGAAGATTTTGTTCCCAAATGCACAAATCCGCCATGTTCCTTTCTCTAATTCCGATCATGCAACACTTGTCTTAAACTTGAACCTTTTGCTGCCTAGGAACAATACACCTTTCAAACGGTTCAGATTTGAGAATGGTTGGCTCCAAATGGACAGCTGTGAGGAAGTCATTCAGGCGGCATGGACACAACCTCAATCAGGACATCTTATGTATCAGGTCTGTCAAAGAATTAAATCATGTCGCATGGCATAATTAAATTGGAGCAAAAGTATGGCCAGGCCCACCAAAAACCGTATATCCAAACTTCGTTCTGTTGTTACCAAATTGGAGACTGATTGCCAGAGTAACCCGGGAGATAGAGAACTGATTCTCAATAGAAATACCGCTCGGAAAGAATTAAATGATCTTTTAGCTATGGAAGAAAGTTATTGGCAGCAGCGATCTAGAGTTTCATGGATGAGAGAGGGAGATAGAAACACTCGTTTTTTTCATGCTAGTGCATCTCAACGCCGTCAAAAAACGAAATTTCTAGTCTTCACGATGAAAATGGATAGCTCCATAATTCCAAATCTGAGATATCCTTTATTGCGGAACAATATTTCCGTGAAATTTTTCATACATCAGATCCACAACACCTTGACCAGGTAACAAGACAGGTGAAGCAAAAGGTGACTCCTCTCATGAACAATGATCTGTGTAAAATTTTCACCAGGGAGGAAATTCGTACTGCAGTATTTCAAATGTCTCCCACCAAGGCTCCTGGTCCGGATGGCATGAATGCCCTATTTTATCAGAAATTCTGGCACATTGTGGGTCCGGATGTCACAAATGCAATCCTTGATTTTTTCAAATCGGGTCACTTGTTGAAAAGTGTGAACTACACGCATATCTCCCTCATCCCCAAGACAAAATCCCCGGATGTTATGTCTCAATTTCGACCAATTAGTTTGTGCAATGTACTCTATAAAATTATCTCAAAAGTATTGGCAAATCGGTTAAAAAAGGTGTTGACCCATGTTATTTCTGAGAATCAAAGCGCTTTTGTTCCTGGCAGGTTAATCACAGACAATATTCTTGTAGCTTTTGAGGCGCTACACTATTTGAAAACAAAAAGACAGGGCAAAATAGCTCACATGGCAGTAAAACTCGATATGAGCAAGGCATATGACAGAGTAGAATGGGATTTCATTCGCATAATGATGCTTAAAATGGGTTTCGATAGTCAGTGGGTTCATCTAATAATGCAATGTATCCAATCTGTCAGTTACTCCATCATGATCAATGGGGAACCAATGGGGTATATTAAACCATCCAGGGGCATTCGTCAAGGAGATCCCTTATCCCCTTATCTTTTCCTCATATGCGCAGAAGGTCTTATGGCCCTGTTGCAAAACGCAGAGAACTCAGGCCAATTGAGAGGTTTATCAATATGTAGAGGTGGTCCTATCATAAATCATCTTTTCTTTGTTGACGATAGTCTACTATTTTGTAGAGCTACTGTGGCGGAAAGCCAAGCCCTTACCGCAATTCTTGATATATATGGGAAGGTTTCAGGCCAGAAATTGAACTATGAGAAAACCTCGTTATTTTTTAGCTCAAATACCCACCCTGACATGCGTCACGCAATATGTACTGAACTGCGAACAACATCCACTGGGGATCTGGGGAAATATTTGGGACTCCCTCCAATTATTGGGCGCAGGAAAAAGCAAGCTTTTATGGAGATCAAGCATAAGGTTGCCAAAAAACTACAAGGTTGGAAAGGCAAATTATTATCTCAAGCAGGTAGGGAAATTCTCATCAAATCAGTTGCCCAGGCAATTCCAGTCTTTACAATGAGTTGTTTTCAACTTCCAGATAGTCTATGCAAGGAGATCAATTCTATGGTGGGAAGATTTTGGTGGGGGCAAAAGGAGACAGAACGAAAAATACATTGGCAGAAATGGAGTTCTTTATGCAAGAAAAAGATTGATGGTGGAATTGGGTTCAGGGATTTGGCCACCTTTAATCAAGCTTTACTTGCAAAACAGGGTTGGCGAATTCTGCAGAACCATACCACATTACTTCACAAAGTTCTTAAGGCAAAATACTTCCTTGATTGTTCGTTTTTAGAAGCTGAAATTCCAAGCCATTCCTCCTTTACGTGGCGAAGTCTGGCCCAGGCTAGGCATATAATTCGGCTTGGTACAAGGTGGAGAATTGGGACAGGCACCCAAGTGCAGATATGGCGTGACAAATGGCTTAATACCTGCCCTCCATATAAGGTGCTATCACCTAGACAAATACTTCCGGAGCATGCCACGGTTAGTGACCTCACTGATCACGAGACATCACAATGGAAGAGTCAACTCATTGACACAATATTCATGCCGCATGAAGCCTCAAAAATAAAGTCCATTCCTCTGGGTAGCCTCATGCGTGACACTCTTGTCTGGTTGGGTACACCCACAGGTCAATTCTCCACTCGTAGTGCGTATATGATGCAAATAGAAGCTAAAGAGTCAATGTCGGGTTCTCAAAGCAATCCATCCCGGAAGCACACATTCTGGAAAGGGATATGGGGAGTATCAGTCCCTCATAAGGTAAAAGTTTTCATGTGGCGAGCCTGCAATTCAGCCCTTCCAACTAAGACCAACCTCTTTAAACGAGGTGTTGTATCGTCATGCTCTTGTATGGTCTGTCATGAGGAAGCCGAGACTGTTTTACACACACTGTGGGAATGTGAGTATGCAAGGGAGGTCTAGCGTAATTCAAAGGTGGGTCATGTGCGTACTCTTTCCATTCCATCTTCATGGTGCGACGTGGTGGATCAGGTTCTTAGCAGACAATCGAGTTCCGAAATCGCGATCTTCTTTACAATAGCATGGATGATATGGGGCAACCGAAACAACAAGTGGCTTCAACAATCGGGTGTAGAAGCTTCCCTAGTGGAGACAAAAGCAGCGCTATATATGGAGGAATTCTTGGAAGCCAACAAACAGATCACACGATCTAATCCACCACAGGTGATGCGCAAATGGACTCCTCCCCCAGAATCAATTGCAAAATTGAACGTGGCCTACCACTCGTTCCAAAATTGTAGTTTGATGGGGATCGGATTGGTGGTGCGAGATCATACAGGAGCGTTATTAGTTGCTTCCAGTGAAGAAACTTCCAAAACAGGGGATGGCTTATCCATGGCCGCATCAGCTCTCATCAAAGCCTTACAATTTGGCGAGGAATCCGGATTCCATAGATTAATGGTTGAATTTACTCACCCTCAGCTGCTGGCTATCATCCGCTCTAGTGAAGAATGTCTATCAGAGATTAATGATGCTGTGAACCAAATCAGACACTTAAGTTCCAAGTTTTTATTTTTAGATTTTCATGTTACATCTGGGTCTTGTAATAAGGCTGCTAAATTACTAGCAAGCTCTGCCAAAGGTCTTGTAGAGCCTTCCGTATGGATGGAGGAAGGGCCTGCTTGTATCCTTCCCATTGTCCTTTCTGAATTATCTTAATACCAATCTATCGTTTTTATTCAAAAAAAAAAAAAAAATTGTCACAATGATCAAATTTCATTACAATGCATTCATTATGTTTAACCCTTTAAAACATTTAATAATGTTTGATTAAAGTATGTATTAGATTCATTATTTCTAAAGCCAATTGGAGTCTTATAATTCAGTAGCATTAAGTGCTCCTCTTTATAAGGAGAATCAATGTTCAAATCTTACCCTCATAATTGTAAACATTGATTTATCAAATAAATGATAAAAAATTCATTATTTCTAAAGAAATATTTAGATATTTGATCATCTAAATGAAACCTATCCAATAGTTAAATCTAATAATTACTTTACTTATTAACAAGCCTAAGAACATTATCAAAGTCTTATCCATTCTTAAAATAAGCCCAATTTTTATGGGGTTGAAACACAATTGAACATGTCCCATCGCAGGGATTCTGGGACTTAAAAATTTCTTGTAAATGCAGCTGATTTGGAGATCCCCTTTGATTAAAATTTAAAAACACAACATTAATTCAATTAATCATGATCTGATCCGCTTACGCAATTAAAGGTTCAAATCAGCATTTGGGAACCTCAATTTCAATTTAGGGGTGTGCATCCAACCCATAAACTCTCTTTAACACAATCTTATTCCCAAATATTTGAGCATCAGCTCTATCAAAAAAAAAAAAAAACGTTTAACTACCTTGATTTTATCAACATCAGATAATCATCCAATGGAAAATCGGAGGAACTTACGATTCAAGGCAGAAGCAATTGAACGACTTATGCTCGCTTTACCAACTACTCGGCTGTTCTCCAACTGCAAATAGTTCACAATTGACAATTAAGGAGTTAATAAAGAACTCATAGGAATATGAAAACATTTTTTTTCTTTTTATAAGTAATAAGAGATTGTTAATTAATAATATTCAAGGAGCCAAACTGGTCCTCATTACATATGGAAGCAAAATTTTGGGGGCTAATACAAAAATTCAAAGGACCCCAGGACAAAGTTTGAAGAGACCATCTAGCAAGAACATGGGGGGCTCTATTAGCACTACGGCTAACCCATTTGAGCCTCCACCAAAAAGACCTTCCATAACACTAAAAAAATCTATGACTGTAAACTGGATTTGCCATGGACTGCTCCTTACCTTAAATACAGCCTGTACACACTGTCTACAGTCAGTCTCAATAATCACAGCTGAGAACCCATGAGAGATAGCAAGATGCCCAGCCCAAATAATTGCTTCCGCTTCAGCTTGGGGAGGGATGATGGTATTCACCTTTATAGAGCAAGCAAAAACCAGATTCCCTCTTCAATCTTGAGCAACAGCAGCGATAGAGGAAAAGTGAAGGCCCACAGCAACATCGCAATTAATTTTAAAAACTCCATCATTAGGATATTCCCATTTGACAGCCCCATGGTTTACCCCATTGTTGATACCTGGAGATTTGTGAATAGTACTATGTTCTCTCCAAACTCTGCCAAAATCCAGCATTAGTTTCCCAACCTCCAAAAAACCTTCCCCATGAACTTTATTATTTCTGGCTTTCCATAACAAGTCAAGAATTAAGGCCCCTTTGAGAATAAAAGAATCCACATCCAAGGCATCTACCAAATCAGCACAGGGGAACACTATCACCTCCACTAAATCAACACCACAAGCTGGTTGAAAGTGATCAGTACAAATACCAGATAATCCAAACCAAATAGCTCTAATTAGAGAGCATTTCTAGAATAAATGGATTACCGACTCATCACACACATTGCAGAAAAGGCAAGAGATCTCAAGGTTTGGAAGGAACTTGATTAGGGAGTCACTAGTAGGAAGAACACCAGCTGCTATTCTCCATAAGAGCATTTTAAGTCTTTGATGCAATTGAGTCTGCCAAATTTTCTTCATAACTGCATTGACTTCCATGCGCTGATCTACTTGACATGCTTCTTTGAAAGTTGACTTGACCGAAAACTCTCCAGTGTATGTCCTCAACCATATCCACCTATCCTGTTGATTGACTCTCCACCTAGGAATATTTTGGATAGCTAAAATAGTATCTTGATCAAAGAGAGAAGACAACATATTCTAATTCCAGTGAGATTTGGCTTCATTCATGAGTTGAGCAACAGTTAAGCATGGAATTATATCCAGAGAAGCTTTAGGAACAGGTTTGAAGTCCGGAAGACCAAGAATCCAAGGCTCATTTCAAACGAGAATATAGTCCCCAGACCCCACCAGTTTGCAAGCACCCCTAACTAGCAAGGATTTAGCCCCTTCAATACCTCTCCAAACAAAAGAAGCCGATTTGAGAGGGGGGGAATCCAACCAGTTGGAACCCACATGATATTTAGCTTTAAGCACCTTCACACAAAAGCTATCCCTGCCCGACAACACCCACCAAGCTAACTTGGCAATCATTGCTTCATTGAAGCTTTCATAGGATCGAAATCCTAGACCTCCCTGATCAAAAGGGAGACAAAGATCCTTCCAGGCCATAGGGGTATAGCATTTGTTGCTCAACTTCTTGGGGCTCCACCAAAATCTTCTAACCACACCATCTAGCTCATTACACAGCTTCTTAGGCTATTTACAGGTTGACATAGTATAAATAGGGGAGGCTTGAGCTACTGATTTAATGAGAGTGACTCTGCCCATCCAAGAAAGGCTTTTGCTTTTCCAACCATTGGTGCGAGTCTCAAGTTTCTCCTTGACAAATGCAAAGTCTTTCGATTTGTTCCTAGTGAGAAAAAGAGGAACACCGAGATACCTCACTCCCTTAGCTAGTTGCTTAAACCCCCATTGATTCTTCACATGCACACCTTTGGAGACAAAAAGGCCAGATTTCTCCACACTAATAGACTGACCAAACCATAAGCAATACTTCTTTATGCAACGCATAAGCACAGCAACCTTAGAAATTTTGGCACCACAGAAGAGGATAACATCATCGGCATAGAATAATTGTGATATGGCAGCAGCTCCTGGGCTCACTTTGACACCCTTGATAGCTTCCCTCTCAACTTCTCTATTGACCAATCTGGCAAGCACATCAGCACACAGAATAAAAAGGTACGGAGATAGGGGATCTCCTTGGCGTAACCCTCGAAAGGGCAGAATAGTTGAACTTTTAGTACCATTTAACAAAAGGGTGTATTGAACTGTAGAAATGCGTTGATAAATGAGATTAACTATCTTCTGGTCAAACCCCACTGCTTTTAATACTGCCAAGACAAAATCCCACTCCAGACTATCATACGCTTTCTTAAAGTCAAGCTTGAAACCCACATTCCCTTTCTTCCTTTTGGATTGATTAAATGAATGAACCACCTCTTGGGCCAAAACCACATTCTCTGCGATCCACCTTTCTGGAACAAGCTGGGTCAATTAATTTCGGTAGAATTTGTCTCAACCTCATCACCAAAATTTTGGAGATAATTTTGTAATAGAAATTACACAGACTAATAGGCCTGAAATGATTAAAATTGCACACACCTTGCCTTTTAGGAATTAAGGTGATGAAAGTGTGGTTCATTTGTCTCAGCAACCAACCCTCTCTAAAGAAGCTCTGAACAGCAGCAATAACTTGAGACCCTACAGTGTCCCAATATTTTTTGAAAAAAAGACCAGGAAAACCATCAGGGCCAGGGGCTTTGTGAGAGTTCATCTCCTAAACAACTTTCTTAATTTCATTCGCCTCTAGGATTCTACAGAGTAGATCATTCTCAGCTTCAGTAATACTCGGGTCAATCAGCCCTTCCAAATCAACTAGAATGTGGGGATTGGAAGACCGAAAAACAGAGGAAAATTTTTGAGTGAAGTAATCAGCAATTTCATTACAAGAGTGAATCCAATTACCATTCTCCAATTGGATTTCTGTAATTTGATTTTTACGCCTTCGGACCACTGTAGACAAATAAAAAAATTTCGAATTTTGAATTTCGATCCCCCTCTTTGAGCCATAATTCCCTGGATTTTTGATGCCATTTGACCTCCTCTCTCTCCAACCATTCATTGAGCTCAATCTGAATAGCTGCTTCTAAAGCCAAATTCTCTTGGGTTGGATCCAGAACTTAGACCACTTTGAGCTTCTCCTCCAAGTCACGGATTTTTGATCTGGTAAGTCCAAAACTATATTTGTTCCAAACAATCAAATCTTTTTTAACTTGATGAAATTTCTTTGCCAAATGATACTGATGAGATCCATCGACTTGGAAATCCCAAGCATGCCGAACTACTTCTTTACTGGACTCATCTCTAACCCACATGGCCTCAAATCTAAATGGTTTGGAACCATTACTTAAATCCAAATGGGTATCAAGAACTATTGGATTATGATCAGAATTACGGGCTGTAAGATGTCGGATCCTTGCATTTGGAAATAAGCTTTGCCAATTAATATTGCACAGGCCGCAATCCAATTGTTCACGTACATTAGCCCAACCGACTCTTCTGTTTGAGCAAGTAAATTTTGGGCCGTTAAAACCCAAATCCAAAGCACCCACGTTAGCCACAAAGTTCTGAAAGCTGTGAGATGAATATGACCCCTTACTAGACCCAGCCTTCTTCTCCGAAGATTTAGCAACACTATTCAAATCACCCAACATAAGCCATGACCCCTCAAACCGGGTAATCAGATCCTCCATTAGACACCAAAATTTCTTTTTTTTTTTTTTTTTTTTGCAAAATAAGGTAGACCATGCACTGCCAGCAAAAGCCACACATGATTAGGGGGTCAAAATAAACCAGAGCAACAATCATATTAGAATTAGAAAACACCACCTCCAGCTCTACCCCTTGCTTCCAAAAGATAACCAAACCACCACCTTTGCCTACACTATCCACACCAAAAAATTTAGAAAAACCCATACCTACCTTTAGCTTTTCTAACCTGGGAGATTTAACTTTTGATTCCGCCAAGAATAACACATCAGGACTCTCACCACGAACTAGGGCCCTGAGTGATCTTGCTGTCGGGGCTCCCCCAATACCCCGACATTCCACAACAAAAGCCTCATGGAGGAGGTGGGGGCATGATAAGGCCCCGCCACCTCAGCCATTTGGATTGAAAGGGATTCTAACATCTTATCTAGTTTTTCTTCTACCACCGCAATCTTCCCTGAACCAGCACTATATTTCTTCTTTTCTTCGTACCTCAAAGTTTTCCCTTTGGCCCAAGCCAAAGTTTTAATAGAAGGTTTCAATTGGGTTTAGGCTTCTTTTGGTTTTTTACAAGGGTAGGCCTCATGCTCTAACTTTGCCTCTTCAGCTTTATGCTTGCCGTCATTAGTATCATTAGGCCTAATAAAAGCCTTATCAACCATTTGGCCATTGCCACAATTTAAACTAGAATTAGTCTGCTGACCAAACGTGGTCCCCACTAACTTATTTGGTTGAGAATGGACTAAAGTATCCTTGGGAAAGATCTACAAGTGAGGCCCCTCCCCTGTCTTCCAACTGACCCCTATCAACCTGAAGTGACTGAAGTTGATTGATAGGTAGCTCTTCGGAACCTCGAGCACTGTCCACCACCAGCTCAGCTGTTTTCACCACCACTTCAGCTTCATCAACTTCTCTGGTAATCTTCTCAGATTAATCCATCTCCATCCTCTGAACTAGTTCATTCCACACAACAAGACCAGATTGAACAGCTAATTCCAAATTTGGTTTGGCTCCATTAGATGTTTCTCCCCTACCAGAGGCTAAAAAAGGCTCTGGGTTACATATTGCCATATCCGAGCTCTTCAGCCCCTCTAAATCTATTCCAGGTTGAAATTCTAAGCTTTCTACCCTCAACCAGTTCCCATGATACCATCTGTGATCTTATCCTTCCACATAATTTGAACTTCCTTATCAAAGCAATCTTTAATACCATTATCCAAACAACCACACCCATAACAAAAACTACCAAGCTTTTCATATTTAAAGGGGATCCAGAGGGGTGAAAGATGCTCACAATCAAGAGGAAAAACTATGGGCAGAGGGTGATCAACTACCACTTTGGCCCTGATTCTAACAAATCTTTTGCCACCCCCCTCCCCGCTACCAGCCAAATCAACCTCAAGAACATCTCCAAAAACACGCCTCCCAATCATTTTAAAATTTGATTCATTTTGCCTATTCAAAGGGAGCCCATGGATCAGAACCCAAAAGTCTGTTTCTGAAAAATTAACCTCATTCAAGCTCCAAGTCAGATCTACCTTTTTCAAGATAAGATGCTCACCTTTGAAAGACCATGGACGCTTACCCCAAACCCTATGAACATCCACCTCGTGCCGAAAAGTAAATAAGAAGATGTTTTTATCTACAGCTTCTACATCCACTTCCTTGACTGTATTTCAAGCTCTTGAGATGATTTCCTGCACTACCAACCTTGAAAAAGATCTTGTAGTCAAAACTTTTCCCAACAGCATTAACTTGGCCTTTTCTTTCACTTGTGGCTCTATCTCCAGTTGAATCGAAGCTTTACCCCAACCCAGCTTTTTAGTTTTTGCTACCAGTGCATCTATAAAAGCATTAAAACAAGAGGAGTAGATGAAAAGTGAACAGGGAGTAAATGGATTCGTAGGACTTAGTCAATAGGAGTAAATGAATCTGAAAGACTCATTACCATTGCCAGAGGTACAAGACCATAGAGAGGATCGAAAAGGGAAGGATAGGACACGTGGGTCCCAACAGCATTGGTCATGTGAACTCCATAGGAATATGAAAACATAGTATCAAACTCATCAAATTATTTTATTGAACCTTGTCCGTACCATATCTTCTAAGAGCATCACCAGCAGTGCTTTAAAACTGCATTCTATCTCTACAAATAGGGAACAAAGCAGCAAAACGCGCTCCAGCAGTCTTCTATTTTAACACTGAATCTCCAATTTTTTTTAGAAAATGAACAGTAGCTTTTCACAAATGAAAAGCTACTGTTCATTTTCTATCCGATTAAATTGATTAAAAAAAAGAGCCGGGACCACCAAGTATAAATTCTTTATTTTTTTCCCGAACCTTCATTCCAACTAATTTTTCTCTCTCTTCACTCTATGCTCACTCTTCTCTGCTCTCTCTTCTCTCTTCTCTCTGTGCTCTCTCTTCGTTTTCTGCTGAAGCACAAAACGGGCTTAGGTTGGTTTGCGGTTGGATACGCCGGCGTGGTGGTGGTTACGGCATGGTGGTTGATTGGGCTTGCAATCTCAGCACGAAACAGGCTTGGGCTTCAGTTTGCGGTTGGAAACGCCGGCGTGGTGGTGGTGGCTTGGGCTTGCCGATCTTGCGGATCTCGGCCTGGGTTTGCCGATCTCGGCCACGCCGCGAGGGAGAGACGCTGGCCACGCTGGCCATGCCGCGAAGCACGAACTCCACCCCGCTGGCCACGCCGTGAAGCACGAACTCCACCCCGTTGGCCACGCCGTGAAGCACGAACTCCACCCCGCTGGCCAAGCCTTGCCGTGCCGATCCCAACGGTTTGGAGGTGGAGCCGTGCCGATCTCGGCTGGAGGAGTGGGTGGGAAGGATTTGTTTGGTTGGTTATTTTTTGTTTCTGAGAAATTTCATTTGTGGTGGTTTTTGGTTGCTGAGAAATTTCATTTGTGATTTGAGGTGGTTTTTGATTGCTGAGAAATAAAATATTGTGGTGGTTTTTGGTTGCTCTGGTTGATTTATGGTGGTTGTGGTGGTGGTGAGGTGGGAAGGATTACGGCAGTTGGTTATTTTTGGTGGGAAACAATAATACAGAAAAGTAAAAAATATAATATATATTTAAATGATATAAAAGAATAAAAAAGTATATTTAAATAGAGTAGAGAGTGAAATAGAGAGTACTGCTGGAGTAAAAATAAATAGAGAGTTGCTGATAGTGTAAATATAGAGATAGAGTAGAGATAATTTTTGCAAACTACTGGAGCTTTACTCCAACCCAGCTTTTTAGTTTTTGCTTGTGGCTCTATCTCTAGCTGAATCGGAGCTTTACCCCAACCCAGCTTTTTAGTTTTTGTTACTAGTGCATCTATAAAAGCATTAAAACAAGAGGAGTAGATGAAAAGTGAACAGGGAGTAAATGGATTCGTAGGACTTAGTCAATAGGAGTAAATGAATCTGGAAGACTCATTACCATTGCTAGAGGTACAAGACCATAGAGAGGACCGAAAAGGGAAGGATAGGACACGTGGGTCCCAGCAGCATTGGTCATGTGAACTCCATAGGAATATGAAAACATAGTATCAAACTCATCAAATTATTTTATTGAACCTTGTCCATACCATATCTCCTAATGGGACATTTGGAGCTTTCTTTGCATTTTTGCAATAAGGGGTAGGGAATCTAGTGATCTACTAAACGAAAACTGAAGATTCAACATGGTGAAGATACGATCATTAATTAATTGGTTAATATATATTTAAAAATATATTTTATTTATTTATAGGTTTATTTTAAGTTGTTAACTTAACATAAATAATAATTATCAAAGTCCTTAAAAACACATTTTAAATCAAAGGAAGTTTTTTAAATAAATATATATATATATATATTTTTTCCTTCCAACACAATGAGGACACGCATGTAGAAGTGTCTTTAATGTGTCAAACACAGACACACCAGGAGTTTTGAAGTGTTTGTGCTTCTTAATTTCACATATACGAGCATTTCAATGATTTGCCTCCTTAAACCAGCCCAAAGAGTGTATAAATAATAATTTGTGTCTTGGTGATAATGAGAAACCATTTGTGTGATTGTGAACACAAGCTCGCCTCTCAACACTGAAGGGATAATAGCTCTAAATACGGGGGTTATCACATGTGATTTTGTATATGATTTACATCAAAACTTTGTAAAAGAACATTGTAGTTAAAATTTACATCAAAACTTTGTAAAGGAATTTGTTTTTTTTGCTGAATAACATTATAGTTAAAACTTACAAGTGAAAATTAGCAAACAAAAAAAAAACTTACAAGTGGAAAATAATGAAGTCCAGAGTGATTATAAGAAGATCTGGTCTATAGACTGCATCTACAATTCAATGTGCTACTCCAATGCATCACTAACTTGCTTAATAGAAGCCCACCAAAAAATGACTAATTAAAAATTGGAACCACAGTAACTATGAAGCTCTGTTATTTGTACAAGGCTCTTTGCACTTTCAGATATCTGAGGCCAAGGTTTACTCTTAAAATCAAGTACCCCTCTTAAAATTTGCAAGAGCTGCAATACCCTGTTCTCTCTGCCACAAACAAACAATTAAAAAAACCAGCTTCACAATCCAATTCAATATTTCATCAAAACTGGCCTACTGTTATTTTTCTTTTTTAGAAGGACACAAAATAAAATAAAATACATGCCCAAAATGGAGGAACCCCACATAACAAAATATAAAGAATCATGCATGCCGCATGCGCTCCATATATCAACGTCTGGATTTTGGTCCATGGTTTTGCTTCTGTTAAGGAATAGAATCTCACATTGTTTAGAAGTGTTTTATTATTATATTATTGTCTTATAAATAGGATCTCACAACATATTGTAAAATACACTTAATATATCTTTTTTTTTTTTTTTTTTTGGTAATGAGGCAGAATATCACTCCAGATTTGATTTTTATTTATTTATTTATTTGTTTGGGTCTTATCATTTTGTGCCTTTACTATCGGCTATGTCATATATAATATAGACATGAGTTATAAAAATTTGGAGGTTTTCTCATATATGTCATGTATGAGCCATTAAAATTTGGGAGCCTCATGGCTTAGTTGGCGTAAGGCTTGGGCTAGCCCTGACATTGTTGTACACTTTGAGTGGTCTTGCCAAGGCCACTAATGTCGACCACCGAAATCACCATGCTTTTAGATGGTCGTTTTACCAACAACTCTATCAATTCATCTTTGGGAGTGTGAATGCTTAAAATTTCTGCTTTGATGGGCTGCGCATCAATCCACGAACGGGCTGGACACGGGCTGGACTTGTATAAATGGGGGTGTTGAGCCCAAAACTCTATATCAAGTTCGGTAGACTACTTAATAGCTGATGGTGCTTTCCCTCCAGTACCTCTTGATCCACCGGGCCACAATGCTCACGTTGAGAGTTGCGGTGGATAAGTAAAACTAGCACCGCAGATCAAAATGAGCTAATAACCATGGATTTTGCTTTTACCAAGACTTTCAGTAACCATAATATACAATGACAATAACATGTAAGAAATGCATTACAATTTTACCAACAAGTAAAGAAAGTCAATCCCATAGACCGAAATTGAACACAACAGACTTAGCTTCTTCAGGAGTCCACGACGGGTGGCAATGGATGTAACACATATAATAAATAACAAAGTTCAGAGGTTAGTTTCGTAGATCAAGAAACTGAGCACGACATACTGGGCTTTCTCTGTGACTCGCAAAAAATAGGAACAGATCAAATGAATATAATAAATCATGGAACTTAGGAAATTTGGGAGTAGGAAGAGAATCATCTATTGTGCAAAAAAGTACATGAGTCAGTATCGTGGATTGGGTTAAGTGTTTGGTGTAATTGTTTGGTGGGTAAAGGGATGACTCGTTCTGTCGTGGCAGACTAAAAGTATTTTCTGGTCTACCGTAGACCTACGGGAAGTGTCCCGTATACTCTTTTTTTAGTTATCTTCTTTCTTTGAGCTTTTGAAGTCAGCTTTTATGGAGGAGTTAATTTCGGTCTGAAACTTCACCAACCAGCTGACCAACCCCTTCTTCCTCTTTCTCACCTCTATTTATAGTGGTATTCATGCCTAGTGATTTCATTTATTATCTTCTTCATCATGAGAATCACTGTTTATCCGAGAAATAAAGGGGCGGGATTTGACAAAATTTATTTGGGATTAGGCTGATGGTTTTCATCTGCTGTAGATTTGACTTGATCTGCGGCGGAGGGCAGATCTTTGGCTCATTTATGAGGAGGGAGGTAATGAGCAATAAATGTTTGGTAACGGGCTGAAGTAATTGGATTGACTTGACTCACATACGTTTTGCATTAATTAAATTTGATCTTACCATTTTTGGCATTGTTTCCTAGCAGATCAATGCCTTTTATGTTGCGGTAGATCAAGTGAAATTTCAGTAGATTGATTCCCCTACCTCCAAACCATGCTTCCTAAGCTCCATGGTGGGGACGAGCAAGGACCACCGGAGTGCTGGGCTACGGTGGTCATTGCCCTTGGTTGATGCTGGTTTGGGCGGCCATGGCAGACCTCTTGGTCTTTTCGATTCTTGTCTCATCTTCTTAATCAATTCTTGAATCAATGCTTGTTTCTGCTGGTTGTTGCCACAGATGGTTTTGTGATGGAGTTCACCGTAGACCAATGGACAATGTTGAGGACCAGTCACCTTCTTCATCATTTCTTGTTTTCATTGGTGTTGCCACAGACCATTTTTCCTGGAGGCATATTCTATATCTGCTGGTTAATGAAGAAAACCAGCCTTTTGCTATAATCATGAAGCTTTGGAAATTTGATTATTTATCTTGGAAATGTCTCCCTTCAGTGCCTCGAGCTCCGCGCCAAGAGAGGAGGGAAAAATGGGGTTTCACGTGATAACCATTTTCCCTCTCTTTTTGAATTATTTTGAACTTTCTGGTACTACTTTGGCTGATATGAGTCTATGGATTGAATGAGCTAGGTTTCTCTTTTTTGGGTCTTAGGCTTGGTTGATGGCTGAAAGCCATTTCTTTTTACATTCTTGTTACCGTGGACCACTGGGCCTGATGGGCTTTAGGCCTTTGGCAAATTTTTGGGGTTTTGGACTTGGTCTACTGTGGATCGAAAAAAACAGGCCTCTACAGGGAGACTCAATGCCCACAAGCTCATTTTCCTTTAATGAAAAGGGATGCCTCTAGAGGGTTGTGCCACCGATCACGTCTAGCGTCATTGTTCTATGGTCCTTGCTCCAAGTTGTTTAGCCATATCTTTCACCTCTCTCTTTGATTCTAACTATTGATTTATCAAAGAATTAATTGTAACCATTGATTGTAACTATTGATTTATGAAAAAAATAATCAAAAGATTCATTATTTCTAATGAAATATTTATATATTTCATCTTTTAGATGACATCTATTTAATAGCAAAGTCCAATAACTACTTATTAACAAATTTAAGAACATTATCGAAGTCTTATTTATTCTGAAATTAAGCCAAATTTTTATGTGATTGAAACAAACATGTCCGAACCCGCTGGGATTCTGGGACTTAATAATTACCTGTAGATGTAGCTGATTTGGAAATCCCATTTGATTAAAATTTAAAAGCCCAACATTCAACTAATTATTATCTGATCTGCTCACGCAATGAAAGGTTCAAACCAACATTTGGGAACCTCAATTTCAATTTAGGAGTGTGCATCCAACCTACAAACACAACAAAATCGACCCAACCTGACGCCTTGGATTTGTTGGTTGGGTTGGGTTGAAACTCTTTTTAAGCCTTGGGTTGAGTTGTGTTCGGGTTGATAGTTTTTTCAACCCGTTTGACATGACCCAACCTGACATGTATATAAAATTTCTTTTATTATAATTATTTAAATTTTTTAGTTTGGTTTATATTGGTATCTTGAGAATTTTTTTGATGAGTTTAGAAAATTGAATATAATTTAGCCATATTATGTGAATTGTAAATTTTTTTTTTTTTTTTAAGACATGAAACATTTAAGCCCAACCAAATGACTCGACCTAACCCATGTGGGTTAGGTTGGTTACTACACATATGATGTGTTATTGGATTTAATTGGAAATTTCTCAACCCAATCGTATTGGGTTGGGTTGAAAAAACCTTTCAACTTTACTTATGCACACCCTTAAAATTCATATATGCACATTTACTTTCATAGAAATATAGCAGGGATTGAAAAGAGCCAGATTTGGCAAAGCCAAAATTAAAGCTTAACGGTTTTGATTCTTTAATTATTTTTCGATTTGTTGGAATCTAACCAATTTCAGTCATCCAATTCTAATTGGTTGTGCAAAATTCATATGATTTGAATGAATCGATGTATAATGAAATCCTTCCCGGAGTTAAGAGCCCCTAAAACATGATTATATATATATATATATATAGAGAGAGAGAGAGTAATTCCTAACAGCACCCATTCATCATATTACTATGATCTAGTCATGATCTTACCAAACTGGAGCTTAAACCTTTATTGACTTGATTTTATATGTGAGTGTTCAATTTAATGAAACAGTTGCCAGAAGATCTAGAACATAAAAAGTCTTGAATTGAGTACGAAAATCAAACCCTAAAGTTTTCCTCTTTAATATCACTAGTCGCAAACCTGTGCGATGCACAGGAAAATTATTGAAAATAAAATTTAAATTAATTTTGATTCCTTTTGCTTTTTTCGTTGAATATGTTTTTATTTATTTTTATTTTTATTTTTATTTTTTTTGTAGTTCAAAATGTTGTAGGTAAGATCGATAAAGAGACTTTACGAATCGGATTTATGATAGATCCTACTTCTTGGTTTAAAAAAATAACTAAGAAAGTATTTACCATAGGATAATTAAAATTTAATATAATGTGTTTTTCTTTTGGCATAAGTTGAATATAGTCCAATTTTTATAAAACATGATTCATGTTTATATTTACCATATGGATCATGTTTCCATTCAAAAATAAAATAAATGATACTTAAAATAAGAAAAATGACAAATAAATACATGGGCACATGATTATATGATCAAACCTAAATAATTTTCATAACTCATTTCAAGTTCATATGGTTTCATTATAACAAATCCATTGATCTTTCTCCATTGCCAGCAACAAAATTAAATGAAATACATAAGAAAAAAAAAAAGAAACTCTAAAAATCTTGATGAAAATTGATAATTATGATTATTATTAAAAGATATTTATATTGTGTTTATATATGGAATATATGTTAGTATTAGACATTAATTATGATTGTATTTTATATATGGAATAATATATTCTTATATTAAAGAAAATATGATGTGTCAAAATTCTAATAGAATAAAATTTAAATTCAATTAGAAAATTTATATTAAAATAATGAGGTGTAAAATTGTGAGATTTCAAAAACTTATGTGGCACAACATGATGAGGTCAACCAAAAGTCAAAAAGTTTCGGTTTTATATTATAGTATAGATTACAAAATCATAATCTGATTCAATTGATACATATTCAATAAGGATCTTAATTATAAGAATGAAATATCAATTTGAGGTCATATTAACATATTATAAAAATCCTCAAAGCCATCCAACAACCTAAACTAATTATGTAACACTTTATTTTAGATTAATGCATTAGTTCAATAATATAAATGCACTACACCGTAAATTTAAATTAGCATTTAAAATTTAAAACACAATACTAATTTTTTAATTCGAATATATATATATATAGTCTCTTAATTGGAATAGAATCCTTTATTGTATTTTTTTTACTGATAATAATTACCAAGAAGAATACAATATTAATAAATCATGTGATATTTTGCTACCAAAAATATTACATACGTATAAAAATGTACTATCTATATGTATAAAATTTATATATGTATAAACATGTTCTACTTAAATAAGGACCATGATCCAAAAAGGGGGGAAAATATTTTATTTAAAATTTTATTTTGACATTTGAATATGCAAGTTAGCTTTACTGTTGAAGTTACATACCAATGAAAATTACTTACCAATGGAACAAGGGAAATTTGTGTTGTTAAAAACTATATATAAGTTTTAATACAAAATGGAATATGTACATTGTCAATAAATTATAAATAGTAATTTGAAATGTTATAAACTTATTTACAAACTTTCATGTTCCAATATCAAGTTTATATAAATATATTGTTATACATGTATATACATAAACATATAAAATTATATATACTTTGAGACAAATGACATTTGCGTAAGTCCAACTGCACCAAAAAATGAGTTTACAGTGATTTTACAATTGCATTATGTGAATATGCAAGTTAGCTATACCATTGAAGTTACATACCAAGGAAAGTTACTTACCAATGGAACTAGGGAAATTTGTGTTGTTAAAAATTATATATAGGTTTTAATACAAAATGGAATATGTACATTGTCAATAAATTATAAATAGTAATTTGAAATGTTATAAACTTATTTACCAACTTTCACGTTCCAATATTATGTCTATATAAATATATTGTTATACATGTATACACATAAACATATAAAATTATATATACTTCTATGACAAATGACATTTGCATAAGTCCAACTGCACCAAAAAATGAGTTTGTAGTGATTTTACAATTGCATTATGTTCTTGATTCGTAAGAACATAATTTTATTATAATATTGTTTAAGTAACATCCCCTTGGATTTCTTGAAACGTTTTCCTTCTAGTTAGTTGCTTCTCTCCAATTTCTTCAAGTGTCAGGCCAATTGTTTTTTGCACTATTTGAATGAAAACTTTAAAGACTACAAATCAAGTATACAGTAGCATTATGCTCCGTAACTGTAGTGGCTTGACCGTTAGAACAAGAATTTTGCTCGTTAAGATGTTAATCCTCCAATAGATTATTGCATCCATGCCACCTCCTAGTCCTTGATATTGGACGGGTATATTTTTGCTGACACATCGTCTCCTAACCTTCGATATTGGCCGTGATATATCTCTATTGACACAATTCGCCCCCTAGCCCCTGAGATTAAACGAGTATGAATTCACTGACACAATACTGGGTGTACTTCTATTGACACATCGCTTCCTAACCCTCGATACTGGACGGCGTATATCTTTACTGACACAATTCGCCCTCGAGATTAAACGGGTATGTATTCACTTACACAATTGAGAGGGTTGTTTCCATACGTATTTAGTAGCTGAGTATATAGCCATACTAAATGAATATGAGGAAATCAAGAGAAATTTGCTTAAACAAGCCATTTGAGGAAAAAAAAAAAATGAAAACAAAACTGAAAAGAATTGATGTTATTATTAGGATTTTCTTCCTATCTAATGCATTGATGGGCATTATACCTAATAGTATTTCTAAGTAGCCTAATCAATGTGTTAGAATTGTGGCTTAATGCCATTACCTTGGGTTGATTCCCAAGAAGCTATGGATCATAGTAGACAACTTCCTTGAATCCAACTAACTGTTATGTCATAATAAGAATAATAAAAACTGTGAGCTCCTCGGAATCGTGAGGCCTGCAAAACTATCGATTTTCAAATAAAGTAGCCTCTCAAATAATGAATCGCAATGAGGCAAATTGGATTGCCCAATGTGGGCCCACTTGGAACACATGAGCCCAAGAGTACACCGTTAAAGGTGGAGAAAAATTAGTTGCCACTTGTTTATATGTCCAAGAACCACTTTGGACCCCATCGGAGCTAAGGTACAATTTTGGAAAGATGTTAGGTATCTAAGACCGTTTAGCCTTGCGACAGGCCTTCATTTGTAACACATACTTTCATATGGGTCAACCACTAACATATAGATGCATGGATAAAACTTAGATACAACTTCTTAGATTTTATACATTTAAAAAAAAAAAAATCTTTTTACACATATATAATGTTTATACATCTAAAGTAGTATATGTTTATACATATATAATGTTATTGGTAGCAAAATATCACATGTTAATATTGTATTCTTTATTTTACAAAGAGTTTGTCGTCCAAGTCATATTTGTCATAGGTTAGATGTCAGAGAAATTTGGGTTTGATTTCTCAAACTCTAGATTTTTGTATGCTATATCTTTGTGATGATTTTTTTTTACTCTTTTCAATTTAAAGATTTTGCTTGAAATCTATGGCTATGCCTGTGATGAGTATAAATATGTATTACTCGACTATTCCTGGAAGCAGTGGCGGAGCCAGAAATTTTATTTAAGGGGGCACCAGTAAACTAAATATATCAATAAATTTTAAATCTACAAAAAAGTGTGGGAATTCTAGAATTACTCTCCTTAAATGCAAAATGAAAAAGAGTTTATTTTTTTTAATAAATAGATTTAATTATGTATTTTTTTAATATATTCTTTAAATGTTCAAATATTTCTAAAACTAATGAGCTGTCAAATAAGTGATATTAAAGGAAAAACAAAATGAAACACTAAATACATTATGTGTGCTAAAAAATGAGGGGGGCAATTACATAAAACTAGTCGCAAACCTGTGCGATGCACAGAAAATGAATTATAATTAAATCAAAAAAATTATTGGTGTAACTATGATTTTTATTATCTTTTATATTTTATCTAAATATGAAAATTGATAATTATTAAAAGATATTTATTATTATTGTGTTTATATATAAAATATATATTATAGTATTAGGCATTTAGTAGGATTATGTTTATATATATGGAATAATATATTATTTCTATTAAAGAAAATATAATATGTCAAGATTCTAATGAGATGTTTAATTATAGAATAAAATTTAAATTCAATTAAAAAATATATATATATATATATTAAAATAATGAGATATAAAATTGTGATAACTCAAAAGCTTATATGACGTAATATTATGAGGTCAACTAAAAATAAAAAAACTTCAATTTTACATCATAGTATAGATTTAACTTAACTTTTAAACAATAGGGATAAATACGCTTTACTCACCTATGGTTTAGTCCGTTTATATATACGTGCTTTGCAAATTAACACTTTACTCACTTTTCATTCACTCCTGTTAGCGGCAGTAACCCGCCTCAATGATTTTCCGTTATCCGTAGCCAAAACTTGAGGGAGTTGATCCTATGGCCGACGTTTTCTTCATCTGCATCCCCATTGCCATGAAGTCCACTAGCTCGAGGCCCTCTCCGATCTCTCTCTCTCTCTCTCTCCCCCTCTCCCTCTTCTTATTTATCTTTTCTCTATTAAATTTTGGTTTGTTTCCTGAGAAACTGTGGGGAAAAGTGTGTCAAACTCAACTTTTGAATCAGGCTCATCCAGCTCGGCCTCACCTTCTCCGATGAGCACGTGTTTCCTTTTCGAGGAGGATTCTAGTCTTCACCGTCGCCCAGATCCGCCGTCCCTCTGGTAGATTCTACGGTTTCTTGAGCATCGAGGCCGCGGTCATCGACGGCTCTGATTTGCCGGCATGGGAGAGGGTTCAACCATTGGACTCCGCGAGCAAGTGAGGGAGAGTGCACGAATTGATCAAGATACGTTTCAAATGTTGATTTTACTCTCTTTCAATGTATCATTTTCTCCCTCCAAGACTTATGTTCTGTTTATATCTAGTTTGTTGGCTGTATGACACAGTAGTGTTTATAAATTTAGTGCCCTCTAACTATTTGATAAAATTCCCAAATGATCCATATCATGTTGAGACAATTGTCCAATTTTTATTTCCCTAGCTTGTTGGCTTGTTTGATTGTTATCCACTGTCATTTTCTGATTGGCATTATAATTTTCCATGCTGGGTTTTGTAGGTTAATCATCCTAACTAGTAGCAAAGAGCTGAAGCGATTGTGTGCAGGCCAAATGACTATGACTTGTTCTCTATTGCTGCTGTTAGAACATGTATAGGCCTGCCACATCAAGGCTTATAGTTTTGTGAATTTTGATCGAAACACGTTTGCTGGATTCATTTTTTGGTAAATGTTCAATTTTCATCCAAAACATTTGAGAAAATCAATAAATAAGTTTTAAAAAAGCAAATTCCTATCCTAGCATTACTTCAAGACTTTCAAATTTCTCATCCTATGGCTATTGTCTTGTTTTGTGATAATCAGGTTGCTCTGCATATTGCAGCAAACCCTGTATTCCATGAACATACTAAACACATTGAGGTAGATTGCCATTTCCTTCGTGAAAAAATTCAAGCTGGTGTACTCAAAACTCTCCATGTGGCTTCTGCTCACTAACTTGCAGGTATTTTTACAAAGCCTCTTGGATTTGTTCTTTTCTCTTCCCTCTTGTCCAAGCTTGGTGTTCTGAATATTCATGCCCTAGCTTAAGGGGGCGTATTACTAGTTAATTTCTTGATCTTCACAGGCTCACAGCCTCTGTCTTAAGCAACTCAAGACTGAAACCTTGAGTTCAGTTTCATCCCCAGTTGGTTCGTGTTTTTTGATGAAAAGAGATGATGACTGTAATTCACCGTTTCACTTATGTTGGCTAAAGCTTTAATACACACCGTTTCAATAAAACAAGCTTCTCCCTCACACCTTGGACCAATACGCATCGTTTCACTTAGGCTTATTTCTTAGCAATATTGTACATGTGCTAGAGCTCAATTGGTTGCTTATGTATCAGATGGTGGGAGTTGTTAGATAGTGGAGGTTGTTAACGAAGTGTTAGTTATTTAACTAAAGATGTTAGATAGTTAACTTTCCTGTTTTAGTTTATAAACTAATTGCTACAGTGTAAATGATTAGCACAGTGATTAAAGAAAATTTTCTCATCAATTCTCTCTTTCTCTATAATCTTCCTCTGGATGATATTCTTACTGTATGCTAGTTCTTAAAACACTGCCCATAGAGCAGTTTTCGTTGGCCATTATCCTTGCAACGTTCATGGCATTCGCAACCACTGGTGATGGCCTTGGTCCAGACCCCAGTGCAACCAAACTGCACCGTGAGTAATTGTGCGTCAAGGCCACAAGTGAGTTTCACATGATCACGGCTCTACTTCCATCATCCATGAATCATTAACTCAAACCCACTATGAACCGAATCATTCATGCATGAACAATGAAAAGCCATCCATTCCATGTGGATCATTATCGCATGTGACGCCTCTATGTTCTTTGTCCTTTTTGGAGTGGTGACAACCTGTGCATGCAGGTTTCTTTTCTCATTGCCACACCGTACCACGGCGCTGCTCATGTAGCTGTTAAAAAAGAGTACCACAAGCGATGGTTTACATCTCTTTACGAGCAATCTTTTTCCTTTGAACAGAAAGGATTCTAGCCAATAAATCATATAGAGAATTTCGCCCGATTAGAACGTACGTAAACCAACCAGTTATTCCAACACCATTATCAATTCATTAGTTTTGAACTTTTCATGAATATCTATGTGGACCGTGGATGTCAGTTGAGAAGTTTTTCTCAAATGATGTTTGTTCTATGGCATACATCTTTTCTAGATGAAGAATCAAAATAGTTTCATCCATGTGCCTCATTTCTATCATTGGATACACCATCTACCAACACATGGCTATTATCAATTTTATGGTCAATTATTTGTCAAGAATATCCTTATAGTTTCTTTGAAGTACTATGATGGCAATGACACAATATTCATCAACATCCACACGTTATCAAGATCTTCAATACCCACATTGCCTTAGTCTCCGACAACAACCACGGTGCCTTGATCCATCCCTTGAAACTCGTCATTTTAAATTTTTATCTCATTGAAATTATCACCTTAGAATTATTGGGGAATTTCTTGTGATCAGAAAATAAATGCGACTTTGAGGCGTGAATATCACTTCTTTAAAGTGATAATTGCCCCCACTTGAAAAAGTTTTGCTATAGGATTATGGCAATTCACCTCCAAATACAACAAAGTCACCAATTATAGAAAACAAATTTCTCTAAATATTTCCTTAAAGAGTTTCTTAAAAAATTGTGTATTTGACTATAATTCAAACTCTTTACTATATAGATAGCACCATTCTAGAACATGTTTTTTCAGAATAATTTATAATCTTTTAGAAAAATAATTTCCATGGGTTAGTTATTTTCTACATCAGAATAACTTCTATGAGTTAGTTATTTTCTACATAAAAAAAAACTTCCATGAGATAACTTCCATGGTTTATGATCTAATGTTTCTCATCTTATTTTAATAAACTAAACATTACCGTTCGATCTAAATCACACTTGTCACACGTGAAAACCCACTTCTATATCATAATTTATAATAAATTTAGATCGGCACCTCCTTCAGCTATAGGCAAGATCCAATTTGAAGTCCTTGTTTTGAGAGTATACACAACTAATTACTCTCTTAGAGCTGTATAGCTTTGTTTGCTTGGAGATCTCAAAAGCTGTCCTTTTATAGAATTTTGTAATAAGGATATGCATAAATCGCTATTGAGTAGCCAAACCTGAAGATGAAAAAAATATTAAATATAAAATGAAATAGGATATTTGCATGGCCTTCGAAGCTCTCAATGCAGCCAAAAATAGATGTGTATGAAGCTACAAGCTCAGATTTAAAACCTCTAAGATTGCCTAAGTGTGTGTTATTTTCAATCCGTCTCCCAACCCAACTCGACATATATATAAATTTTCTTTTATTACCCTTATTTTAATTTTTAAGTTTGTTTTATATTGGTATCTTGAGAATGTTTTTGATGAAAAATTCATAATATAATTTAGGTATATTATGTGAATTGTAATAATTTATTAAAAAAAAAAGAAGAAGTAGTTTATAGAGTTCATCAAAACCCATTTTATTTTACAAGACATAAAACATCTAAGCCCAACCAACTCAACTTGACCCATGTGGGTTGAGTTGGTGTTTACATATGTGACGGGTTGGGTAGTAAAAACCCTCCAATTGAACCCATGCATATACCCCTAAAATTCAAATACGCACATTTACTTTCATGGAAATACAACGGGATTGAAAAGAGCACTGATTTGCCAAAGCCAAAACCTTAACTGTTTGGATCATTCTTTAAATATTTTCCAATTTGTTGGAATCTAACCACTTTCAATCATGGAACCCAAATTGGTTGTGCCAATTTCATATAATTTAATCAATATATAATGAAATCCTCCAGGAGTTAAAATCCCCTAAAACATTATTACAAAGTTATTCCCTCTAGGGGTCCGTTTGGCCATGTGATTTTGCTGGGAAAAGGCGCGTTTCTATCCAAAAACGTGAAAAGCAATGGCGTTTGGTATTGCGATTTTTAAGGAATTGCATTTTTTAAAATGCCAAAAACCACATTTTGGATTCGCAGGAGTGAGCAACTTTTTGGAAAACGCCAGTTTTAACATTTTCGCACAGCATATCTTTTAGGATGTCATTATCCAAAATACCCTTTATCATACAACTCCTCCCTTTCTCTAAGATTTATTTCCCCTGTTCTCTCTCATCACTTTCTCCTCCAACATGCTGCTACCCTCACTACTACCGATCCTAAATTTCATATATCACATTTACTTTCATGGAAATAAGACAGGATTGAAAAGAGCCTTAATTTGGCAAAGCCAAAACCTTAACTGTTTTCATAATTATTTAATTATTTTTTGATTTGTTGGAATTTGACCAATTTCAGTCATTGAACCCTAATTGGTTGTGCCAATTTCATATAGTTTTTTTTTTTTTTTTGGTGTCCGGGCCAGCGTTCTGTAAATACGCGCACTTTGACTAATCTTAGGGGGACACACAACTAGTATGTATACCACGATAAGCGCAAGACTTTGCCTTGGGAAAATGACCCTGAGAGGACTCGAATTAGTGACCATTGGAGAGCACACCCAAGACCGGATCAGTTAAACTACTCCTTAAGGTTCCAATTTAATATAAATTAATCAATGTATAATGAAATCCTTCCCAGAGTTAAAAGCCCTAAAACATTATTATAGAGTTATTCCCAATAGAATCCATTCATTATAATTTATATTACTATGATCTGGTCATGATCTTACCAAACTGGAGCTTAAACCTTTAATGACTCGATTTTATATGTGAGTGTTCAATTTAATGAAACAATGGGAAGAAGACCCATACCATAAAAATTCCCAAATTCAGTATGAAAATCAAACCTTAAAGTTTTTCCTCTTTAAATAAGCATCACAAAATCATATCCTTATTCAATTGAAGGTATATATTTTCAATTAAGGCTTTTAATTATAAGACTGAATTATTAAATTGAGGTAATTATAAACCTATTATAAAAATCCTCAAAGCCATCCTAAAACCTAAAACTAATTATGTAACATCTTTATTTTCGATCAAAGTAGGCAAGAACAGAATCGATTACAATCAGAATATATATATAGAATTCAATTAAGTAAAGAGTCAAGAGAATTAAATGTAGTGGACTGCAGTCTACATATGGCATTATTATTCTAGAGAGATTTGGGGGACGGTGACCAAGATTCTTGGGGTGGCTAGATTAGCTCTAAGATATGTGCTTACATAACCATCAGAAACAATATAATCAAAGAATATAGTGTATTAGAAATTTTAAATCTTTCCAAATCATCTCTTCTATACTAGCTAGCCATGCATTAATTAATTCATTATGTTAATAGTTGCTTGCATAGAAACTTTCAGTTGCGCACATCAAACGTAGGACGAGGTGCAAAATTAATAGTTAATAATTAACACACGAGGACGAGGAGGAGAGGGTTTTAGTTATTTTTGTCTATAAATATTTATTTATTTATAAATTTCTATTCCTATTAGTTTTTGGTGACTAAAGTTCTATATTTAAAAAATATATTAATTGCTTTTGATTCTTAAGAGGTTTTTGATTCTTCTCTTCCATATATATATCCAAGATAAAGAGAGTGCGTGTGTTACAGCTCAACATAGAGAAATATAATAGGCGGCTAGGGTATTACGTGTGTGTGTAGGGTATTTATAGGAAGACAATCAGAAACCCCTTCCTCTCTATTCAGACAGAAGAGAGAAACAAGAGTTTTCTTAGGGCTACGTCTTGGGTGGGGAGAGGACAAGGATGAAGGAAGGTTGTGTTAGAAAGTGTTCGACTTGTAAGCAAACCGGACATGACTCTAGGACATGCAAGACTCCGGTCATGCTCTTTGGAGTCGATATCAGAAACACAGGAGTTGGTCCTACTAATAATAAAAAAAAAGTACTACATGATCATAACAACTATAATGGAGGACTTGATCTTGATGTCGCCCATCATCAATCCCATGCCCATTCTCTAGACAGAATTAAGAGAGGAAAGGGTATACTTGTTTTTATCTTCAATTATGATTCTTTATTTTTTTTTTTTTTTTTTTTTTTTTCTTTACTTTACTTGTATGCATGCATATATTTGTAAGAGTTTTGATTCAAAACGTGTTTTTCTTTGTGTACAACTGTACATGGGATATTTGCTTTGAATTCTCGTTAATGGTGGTGCGTTTTATTCCTTTGATTATGCATTGCAATTTTTTTATCCTTCAATAAAGTTCTAGGTGCTTTTATGATATATATCATGTAAGATGGGGAATTTTTTTTTCTTTCTTGTTTGCGTTTAATGTGGTATTTGGTTGCATAAATAATATAGAAAAAAAGAAGCAAAAAACCGAAAGTGATCTCTCACATAAGTTAGTGTGTTTAGACTTTAGAGCCTACAAGCAGGTTTAATTTTTCTTTTTCCTTGATGTTTTGTAGTGAATACTTAATGATATATTGGGTAATTTCTTCTAGTTTTATCTCCCTGCTAAGTGAATTTTTTGATCCAAACTGAAGTCCTTATAAGTTGTTGTGTTGTGCTCCTAAACCCTAATTCTTCCTAAAAAAAAATAAATAAATAAAACATCCTCATCATCGATTTTAGTGGAGAGAGGTAATCTCAAATCTGTTAGCAGAAGTCAGTGATTTAACTTATGCTTAATTGACTTCTAACTTCAAAGATGAAACTTAAAGGTGCAAGTAAAAATCTAGATAGGTAGAACAAAGAAACAAAGACTTTTTAATTGTGTCACGTGGTGATTTTTTAGTGTAGCGATACTTAATTCATATTTGGGATTAGGTTTGGGTCAAATCTATTCAATTTTACGTTGTTTTTGTTTTTAGTGTCATTTCAGTGATATACAAACTCAAGTTGAAAGATATAACTTATAACATTAAAAATAGAATATCATATAGATGGAGAATTTCATTGTCTATTCTTAGGATTAATAAATATAAATTTTAGATTAGTTATTTTTTAGACTTTAGAGTCTACAAGTTTCCCGTTTTTTTTTTTTTTTTTTTTTCTTGATTGATGTTTTGTACTGAATTCTAATTGATATGTGTATATTCTTCTAGTTTGTCTTTAATGTGAATATTGTGCCATGATCAACTTAGTTGTTTTATGATTTATGGATTGGAAAGTAAATTTGATTAGAATTTATTAAACCATTAACTAGTTAGAATTTATTATTTGGATTTCCCATAAATGTATTTTCACTTGGATCATGATGATCACCCCTATCAAATATTTGCCTCACCATATTTATTTTCCAAAATGATATTGAAGTTTTAGAAAAATCCTATATTTTTTAACATTGTAGAAAATTATGTCAATTTAGTGTTTGATAAATAGACGTACATTGGTATGCATATTAGTACTTTGTAACGTACTTTCATCTTAATTTCTTCAGGAGAGCAATGGACTGAGGAAGAGCACAGGCGATTTCTAGTTGGTCTAAAGAAGTTTGGGAAAGGTAAATGGAAAAGAATTTCCGAGGAGTTTGTGACCACGAGGACCCCAACCCAGATTGGCAGTCATGCACAAAAATATTTTGTGAGACAATTTATAGTTGATAGAAAGAAATCTTTTGTGAGCGTGTTGGACATCTCTCTTACAGATGATGTAATCTCTCTCTCTCTCTCTCTCTCTCTCTCTCTCTCTCTCTCTATATATATATATATATATATATCAAATGCCATGAAAAAATTTAGTGAAAGTTCATTGACACAACAAAATCTTATAGCATTTTCACAACAAACTTGTTTTGAGTTTTGGTGGATATATATATATACACTCAAGTCTCCATTTTTTTTTTTTTTTTTTTAAATTGTCTCCCTCTTTCTCTTTCTACACACAAGTCTCCATTTAAAAAAAAAAAATTGCTCTCTCTCTCTCTCTCTCTACACACAGGTCTCCATTTCCTTTTTTTTTTTTTTTTTTTTAAATTGCCCCCCTCTCTCTATACACATACACACACACACACACACACACACACACACATATATATATATATAACATTCAAAATTCAAGTTTCTAAAATGTTTTAAAATTATTAATACTCGTATAATAAGCAATACTCGTATATTAATCATGTTGTAGTAAATTATAGAATATATATTCAGGGTTCTATTCATGTGTTGTCACCAAACAGATGAATGGTAATAGTTATTACATTACAGCTTTTTTTTATTCCTTGTAATACTGATTCCTATTACAGTGTAATAACCATTACAGCGTACCAAACATGCCCTTAATGAGTCTCTTTTTGCGAGGGGTCAAACAACATTTAATTTGGAGCTCCCTATAGAAAGTGACAACCATTTATGTTCCAATTGTCATGGCTGACAAATCTTAATTTTGTCTCTGGTTTTTATGAATCTCTTTATTATGTTTCTAGTTTTGACTTTGGTCTTGAAAATATGTCTTGAAACTATAATTTTTGTTCTCCTATGCTTAGAGGATTGTTCTACGCGAGTGTTTAAGCTATTTGGTATAAATGAAAGACATATGGTGTGTTACACAGAAACTTGGCTTCTAAACTTGGCCTCTAGCTTGTGGGAAGATTGATTTCTTCTTCTTTACTCTTATACCTTGGGTGGTGGCGAGTTTTGCTCTTATCTCCTGGATTCCATTAGAGTTACGAGCTTATCTATCCTTTGAGTGTGTTTTCGATTCTCCTCAACATTCATCTCTTTTCCGGTATCAGAGTGCTTGGTCCTATGAATTTTGGAAAAAACATAGATTGCAAGACCGGAAATCACAAGGGGGCATATAGAAGTTTCACAATAAAACTTGAAACGGAGGCAATTACATGCCAATGTCTTATTAGAAGAAACATTGATAAATGAATGTCTATTTCCTTCTATATCTACAAGTAAATAAACTAATAACAATTACCAAACTTTTCTCTCCATATCCAAAAGAAAGAAGAGAATCATTTGAAAAGGAAAAAGAAAAAAATTTCATTGTCGCTCTTTGCTCTTACCCTTCTTTTCCATACATATTCACGTATCCTTCTTGGTACTCAAGGATCAAGTTCACAATGAAAAATTGGTGAATCAAATGAGTTTAAATCCCCAAAAATAATGTCATCGCCCTCAGCATAGCTCCCGGAATCCTGGCAATCAAAGTACGTTTGAATGTCATCCGGGAAACTTCGACGTGGTGGGTCGGACTCTTGAGAAGTTGATGGATTATCAGTCACTGATGTCCTCTCCATCATTTCCTTAAACTTGGAGGATTGCAATAAAAGCCCAAGCGCAGACGAAGCTGAGGCACCATGGCCACCAACAGGCCTTATCGGTGGAGTTTGGGTTGTGTCACTAGCACTTGAGCTGGCCTGCTGGGCTATGAAGCTCAATTCAAGCTCAGGTTTAGGGTTTGGTATTGGATCAAGGTCATTGATAGGGTTTGGTTCATGATTGTTAGGGTTATTTGGGTTACTAGGACGTAACCACTTAATGTAACGGCTAAGGTCAAAGTTTGTAACGGCGTTAAGTCCACGGTACTCTATGGCTGCCATGTCATATGCTGTGGCTGCTTCTTCTTGAGTAGCTGCACCCAAAAAAATAGGTAATAAATAAACGAAAACGAAGCAGGGGTAATATAGTAATAAAAAAAAGACATAATTAATTGAGGGAATTTAATTTGTATACAAAATTTGGTGGAGCGTTCGAAAATTTAATTTTAAAGGGTTTGAATGAATCTTTAAATAGGTGGATAAGCAGTTGAGGTTCGGTGATCTATATCCCAACCAACTTGATTTGATTACGTAGATTCACCTTTTTCTTTATCCCACCATCTTGTTGACCCATATGTGATTTGTCTATATTCAAATACCAACTTATTTATCTTGGGGAAATATCTTACTTATTTTATTAAAAAAAAAAATATTAATTTTGAGTCTCCCATTTTAACTGTATTTATTTGGTGTTAATGGTTGTACAACATCAACTTTCGTGACATGTTGGACGTGTTGTTTCTTGACACGTGGTATAGATGGGGACTTTCTATGCAATCATTTCAAAGGACCTTGTTCGTAATGTGGTGACAGTGATAGAGATGCTTTGTTAGGTTCTTTTGGCCACCCAAGTATACAAATTTAATACTTTTAATTTTTAACATCACTTTATTTCCTTGGACCCTCAATAAAATAAAGAATGATACTATTTGTAATTTTTATTCTTATGTTTTTATGTGTCTATTATTTTAGCCATATAGCAGAACCAGCATAAAATAAAAGTAGCTTACTTAACTCATCGTTTGAACTTTTGAAGAAAATTATTGTATATGCAGATAATAAATTATGTTAATGAGTTTAAATGTTCGCTTATATCAAAAGGCACTAGTACGTCTTATGATATGAGGAAAACGCACTTCAAAATATAATTTGGGTAAAATTAAAATGAGTTCCCTTCTCAATCCCCTCTTTAACATGTCACAGAGCCTTATTAACTTGCTGCTTTCATTTTATTAATGAAACAACTTGCTGCTTCATTGTATTAAGCACAAAAAGAGGGTAAAAAACAAGTTGATGGGCCTTAAATATAATGTTTTTTTTTTTTTTTTTTTTTTCTAATAAGTATATAAAGAAATAAGTGGATGAAGCTTATAACTATAAATATTAAATCAACCTAAGAAAGAGAAAACCATCAAATATAAGCTACATTTTTATATGACATTAAAGTATGAAATTACCATAAGTTCCGAGGTAAAGATATTTATTGCCAAATACTCTGCCAATGCGAGCTTCCCATCTTCCATTATGATGGTGTCTGCACGTTTAGAAATACAGAAAATTAGTGACTAGCACATGGATATCTCGTAATGGGTATCATATAATTTTGCCAATTTGAACAGAATTTTATGGTACACGCTTTTTTTCTCTGTATATACTATATGAATTTTGTTAACCAGTGCCCTTAGGGCAATGGTTAAGGAGCATTAAATGCTTACACTTTACGGGAAATAACAAATTTTTAATATTAAAATAATATATAAAAAGACTAAAATACCCTTAAAAGCATTAAAACTTTACTACTTCCGATAAAATGAAAGCATTAAATTCTTCCTTAACCATTACCCTAAGGGCATTCGTTAACAGGATCCATACTATATTTGCCTAATTTTAATTGTTAACATAAGATATTACCTTTATTTAATATATATTTTATAATAATAGATTAATAGCTAACAAAAACAAAAAGTGTGTACCATAAAATAACCGACAATTTGACATCTTAATGGTCCGACATGAAGTCAAATTCATTAATTTTATCAGCAATAGCTTGTGGCTGTGGGAAGTGAACTAAAAGGATATGCTAGCAGGAAAGTGACAATAAACGTTATGGCCTATGGGTGAAAACTTCTAATTGATGAAGTCCACAAAAGTACTGGCAGGAAAAAAACTACATAAATGCACATTTTCGTGTCCCATAGAAATTGAATGATCAGAAAGGTCAAAACATGAAATTTTTTAATACCTTGCTACTCCTCTATACTTTGAGACGCCACGGGAAAACCCACTACTTTTTCTGTACATTGAATCACATAATTTAGACAAACAAAAAAAAAAAAAAATCAATTCAACATTTATGATATCTTCAAGTAAAGACTGTATTGTATTTATGATTTGAGCTCTGTAGAAATTTGAGAATTACCTCCTCAAAGACCCAATATATTCTTCTTTTGACTGACCCTCCATTTCTTTGAGTTCATCTTCATAGGTTGATAGCTACAATTATCATAGTAAAATCTAAATTATTACTATTATTATTTTCAGAATTCTTGATTAAAATATTTTGAAAAGAAAATTAACGAAATTGATAGGTATGTGAACCCAAATTAAGAAATCATAATGATTAATCTAGCTAATTGAGATGAGAAAAAAATGTACGGGAAAATTGAGGATGGTGTCATGTCCCCAGTACTTCAATGCTGCCAAGTCATATGCATGTGCTGCAGCTTCTTCATCATCATATGCCCCTAACAAATCCAATATCTCAAATTAAAAAAATTGAAAGGGAAATAATTAAGAATAAATCTTTCTCTCAAACTTTTCGTTTCCTTGAATAGTTAGTATTTGACAAGGAAAGGATTAAAAGAAAAATAGTTCAAAGATATACCAAACATACCTAGATATACTGCATTTAAGTTGGAAACAATCACCGCCACCATCAAATCCCAATCAGAGTATTAGAAAACAAATAAACTGTTAATCATCAATAATTCAATTGAAGAACTGTAGAAAAAAATTAAGTAAATAAATTATAAAAAAAACAATTCTAGAAAAGATAGAGAAGAAGAAGAACCTTGTCTTCCTTTCTTGTTCTGTGACTCATTCCAGCAATTCTTATCCCACAAATGAGCTTCATAACGACCCGTCCACCGATGCCTAGATCCAGTCATTCATAAACATACATGGATTAAACATAAGAACACACATATATACATATATGTATATATATGTGTGTGAAATATAAAAGAAAGCATTCATTTCATTATGAACTCAGTGATCCAACCTGGTGACACCCCGGTGAACGGAGCTACGCTGTGGAGGAGATTCACGTGGGACGCTTTTACGCGTCCGCTTCGCCTTTGACGTTGCAGGGTTGTTTGTATTGTTATTGACATTTGCAGAGTTCTTCACTGACCTTTTAGCCATTAAAATTCTTCACAACAAAAAAATGCAAAATGTTGAAAGTATGATCGATGTGGGAGAGAGAGAGAGAGAGAGAGAGAGAGAGAGAGATAAGACTAGATCATCCAATAATCAAAAGGGGTTTTAAGGGGCTTGTGTAGTCTCTTTCTCTTTGTACTCACTTGTTCTCTTGTGTTTTGTGTTACGGTGATGCGTAAGCTGTTCCTTCTAAATCGTACTAACAAGTTTTCATATATAACTTTACCTTATCATCTGCTTTAATATATACTAGAACCCATTTTATAACCTAACCCCATTTTTGTTAATTAAATCTTTAGCTGTTCCTTCTAAAGGGGTTTAATTAAATCTTTTATTCATTCCTAATTTATAACCTAACCCCATTTTTGTTCCCTCTCTCTTGTTTGGTGTGTCATTATCTTGATATTTTTATTTTTATAACTATTTTTTATTTGCCATGTGGAAATTTGATGTTTGGCTTCTCCAATTTTCACGGGCGAAATGACTGCCCCTTTTTTTTTTTTGTACGGTCTTTAATTTATTAGGAACTTAACCCATATCCTTTTATCCAGCTCAAAAAAAAAAAAAAAAAACATACCTTTTAAAAAAATTATTTGTCATTATTTCCTTAGTTATACATGATTCTAGAAGAACAAAATTTCCAATATAAATATAAAGTGACTTTTACGTCATAAGTTATCTCAAAATTATATGAATTACTTGCAAACCTGTATAATACACAGAAAAATTACTTAAAATGAAATCTAAAGAATTATTGGTCTACATATTATTATTATTTTTTTTCTCTAAATATGAAAATTGATAATTATTAAAAGAAATTTATTATTATTGTATTTATATATAAAATATATTAAAGTATTAGGCATTTATTATGATTGTGTTTATATATATGGAACAACATATTATTTCTATTAAAGAAAATATAATGTGTCAAGATTTTAATGAGCTGTTTAATTATGAAATAAAATTTAAATTCAATTAAATATATATATATATATATATAAATTAAAATAATTAGGTGTAAAATTGTGGGATCAGTTTATATGACGCAATATTATGAAGTCAACCAAAAATAAAGAAAGTTTCGGTTTTACATTATAGTATAGATAGGTTATAGGTATAAGTAATTTTAAATTATACGAATAGGTTAAATCTTCATTAGTACTTTTTGTAATTTGAAATCATACTCATTATAATAGTTATTAATTAAATCCAAACCAACCTAGTCATTCACATCGAAGAACCAATGATCCAATGTTTAGACCAACTCAAGGCATTTTGGGGTTTAAGGAGATAATTTCAAATGAGATATTTTTTAATTTTAAATGAGATTTTCACCTAAATTTTATATTATATTTTGTTTATTACTAGTCACAAATTTATCTAGAGATCAGTCTGGAGATTCAATTACTTTTTCTTTTTTTTTTTAACGTTTTTCATATACATGTGCATATTTTCTAGTTGACATTTACATTTAAAATAAAATAATATTTAAAGTGTAGAACAATAGAACCTGAGTATGAAAAAATATACACAATACAAGCTTTACTTAAAAATAAGATCACCTACTTGCCTCAACATGCACAAGTACTTAGTACTAACCAAATTTATATTAGTAAATAATTATATACCAAAAAAAAAAAATATCAAATCAAATCAAATGTTTATCATAGATATAGACTCAAATTTATCCCTTTTAAAAAATATAAAAATAATTAAATAAGATTTATGTAATGAAACCAAATAGAATGAATACTTAAAGAAAAATAAAGAGAAAAGAAAAGATACTAGCCAAAATAAGCTCCTTCGTTTCACTATGTAGTGGGAGGAGTTGCAGCGGGCAAGAAATCGTTGACTACTTAGAATAGTACATCTAATAACAATTCTGGCTTATTAAGGGAAACTAATTCAAGTATTCAATTTTTTTAGAGAGAGATCTTGTTCTTTTTTTTTTTAGTGTGGATGAGAGGCTTAGAGATTAGAGTCTCACACGCATAAGGAATAATCTGAACAATCTGAAATAAAGAGTCGAATAGAGTGACCAACCTACTAAGATAGAGATTTTCATCTATTTGATTAAAATTTGGGGCTTAATTATGACTCCTACACCACATTTTCCATCTATAATTAATTACCTTAATTATTCTTCTATTTTTTTCTTTAAAAAAAAAATTTTATGAGTTGATATTTTAAAAAAAGATTCTATTGGAATTTTTTAGTTTTTAAGATTTATTTTTACTAATACTTAGGGGCCTTCTTTCACTTGGGGGCCTTAGGTCATGGCCTAAATGGCCTATTGGCTGAGCCGACACTAGTTTAGACTAATCTGAGTTTTTACTTAAATCATTTAAGCATTTTGTCAAACTTAAGCAAAATTAAATATATTGTTTAATTGGAGGTTTTTTAGTTGTAGTTGGTGGAGTATATAGTGGTACACAAAAAGTGGGATAGAAAATTTGTATTTGAATTCCAAACTCTTTTTCTACCAAACTAAATGTATTTTCTATAAATAGTTGACATGCTTGAAAGAGGAAAAATTCGATATTAAGAAATGAAATCCATAAATACAATATATATATTCCATAAGGTTTTAACTCAAAAAGTCAACAATCATATATTACGGGAATAAGCATCAATATTTTAAAATGAGTATGGCTAAATCTTTTAGCAAAAAAGAAAGAAAGAAAAAGAAAAAAAAAAAAAAGACATGGCTAAGGGCTTGTTTGGTACACACTTTTGCAAAACTGTTTTCATTTTTGTAAAATAGAATTCGTGGGCCCCACCAAAAAAAATTTCTGTTTGATACCTCGGTTTCAATTTTGTTCTTGAATTTTTTTTTTGTGGGTCCCATGCCCTTTTTCAAAACAACCATAAGCTGTTTTCATTATTTGTTTTTTATCTCATTTTAGTTTTCACACATAAAATAAATATAATAATATTTTTTTAATATAATAATAATAGGATAATAATAAAAGGATAATACATAACAGTATTAAATTTAAATATTCTAGAAAAAGATAGCATTGTTTGTGTTTCATTGGTTAATGCAACCATAATGTGTTTGAATTCAATTATTGAACTTAATGTAACTAATCTAAGGAACTGTACCTAAATTTTACTCATAATAAAAATCAATATATATATAAAAGCAGAGACCTTCAACTAAGGTTCTGCCAAGTGTCTCTCTTTTCACAGTGTGAAATTCTCCCAAGTGGCATGTTTATCTATTGTTTAAATTTGTCAAGTGATACGTTGTTTAAATAAGTCATATCTCATTTAAATTTTCAAAATGATACATTGTTTAAATAAATTGACTTAATGCATTTTATTTATCAAACGGTATTAATCAATTCCAATCAAACACTTTTAAATAAAAACATTTAAAATAAGTCTCCTACTGCTAACAAACATCTTAATAAAATATACTTCTTTAAGATTAGTTTTTATATTCTTAATAAAATTAACTGTTTCGCATAAATTTTTCAAGTGATGCGCTGTTTAAATTTCTTAAGTGATATAATTAATAATGTTCAAATTATAATACTAACAATAACAACGGATGATAACAAAATTTTATTAAAAAAATCAAAAATATTTCTCCTACTACTAAAAGACATCTTAACAAAATATACTTATTCAAGATAAATGAAAAACAGTTAATTTAAAATATACCTCCCAAGCAACATGACTAATAGCGTTAAAATTAAACGATCTCTTCATTCTCCTATTACTAAAAATTACACGTCTCTTCATTCTATCTTCTTCAAAGTTCAATCTCATTCACACTCAAAAGAATCTCTCTCAATGATCATTAATTTCAAAGAGTGCCGAGAACACTCTATTGCTTCTCTCACTAAAATTGGTGTTGTATTTTCATCCTTTATTGTTGTGGTCTTCAACAACATTAAAGGATCCATAATTTCGGTGTGAGTACCTCAATTAATTCTTTGCTCTATGGTTCTTTTTTTGTCTTTCCATATCTTTTTCAATAGAAGGCCTATATCCATTACCAAAAAAACAAAAGGGTAAGCAAGCCAAACTCATTTGGGTTCTGTTCAACAGATTGTTAGGCTTCACCCATGGTTTGTTGAATTTATCATATTTTTACTTTATAAATATTGTTTGCATTTACCTTCATTGTAGAATTGGTATTACCATATAAAAAATAAAAAAATAAAATTGATAATTTGGTATAAATTAATTGCACAACATCTTCGAATCATTTTACACTAAAACCCTATAGTGTCTCACATTGATTTTTGATAAAACTAAATAAATAAAAAGAAAACCGAATTCAGTGGTTGTATGTATGAAACTCAATTGATGTGCCTATTCAAGGTAAATGCACCCTTCAATGAAATTCTTTGGAAGAGTTTTGTTGGCTTCTTATATAATTATAGACGTATGTTTGTTATGATTCTTTTTCTGTTGGACATTTGCTTCTACTTTTACAGTATAATTTGCTTAAGCAACATCTAAATAATGGTAATTTGGTACATCTTCTGTTCTTTTTATTTTCTATCAGGATCCTTATTTTTTTGTTGTGTTTTTGTACGTCATATATAATTTTTGTATAGATAAAAGGCTGTGAGGGTTTTTTTTTTTCCCTGTAACAAACACTTTCACTTCTACTTCCACAGCCCCGTGCATAATCTGCTTATGCAATTGCTACATCTTTCTTGAGATTCATTCCAAGAATGATAGATTCGGCTCCCTTCTAATTGAAATTAGATCTGACATGATATGGTAGTAATTGATTTTCCTTTCAAAGTTTTTTTTTTTTTTCATGGTCATATTAATAAATTAATTCAGATGCTCTTACTATTTTATTTGATTGTAGCATGTTGCATTTCTTCAAGGATTTAGAGGCAATTGAACTAAGGTAATTTTTTTATTTCTTGCTAGAGACTAACTTATTTCATGTTTTATCATTTAAAGAGAACCGTTTATTCTTAATTATTATATAATATCCATAACCTTTTATTTTTCTGTTGTTTGGTGCAGTTTCAAGAACAACTAAAGTGAGCAAGCACAAGTGTCATATTAACAAAACATTGTAAGCAAGGGTAATTTTCTAGGAATAGTGATACAAGTTCTGATATTTTTTTGTTTTTCTATCATAATTTTTTCCCTTCTTGCTTTTGTATGTTTGTTTGTTTTCTTATAGACAACAATATATTTTACAAAAATATATATTAATGATATTATACTTGATGGAATATATATCAACAATCATCTTTTACTTCTGGAGCTATCTTAGAATTTTTATCATATTATGTTTATCTTATTAGAGTTATAGTGGAACATTTGAACACTCAATGAAAATAGTAATATCCACTACCATTTTATGTTGAATTTTAAATACTTCACATACAAATTATCCCCCGCTTTGCGTGGGTTATACGCTAGTTAAAATAAAAACAAGACTGAAAATATGTGAAAAAATAGGGTGCCAAACAAAAAAAAAATTCAAACAAGTTTCAAATTTCAATTTGAAAAGTTGAAAAAAGTCAAAAAATGAAAATGAAAATGAAAACATATACCAAACAAGCCCTAAATCTTTTATTAAATGATTTCCAAACTTAAGTTTGATGTTCATTTGATAAAATTTGGAGTTTAAAAATCATTTGATAATCCTGCGCGTTTAGGGTTAAATCCTCTAAATTATTTTTGAATTTTGAGTTGAGAATTTCAAGGTTACATTATATATGGTGTTACAATTTAGGGGAAATTCTTAAGTCCCGCTTCGGGACTGTCCTGCCTAATGTGTTAAAAATTATAATATTTGTTTGTGTTTTAATAAAATGTTGTATATGTTTTGATAAAATATATGCTAGAAGTTGTAAAATGTGTGTAGTTTGTAGTAAAATTAACTTTATCACAAATATCACTAATTCTACCAGAATTCACATATTTTATTTTTACAACAATAAACACACAATTATCAATACGGACACAACATTTACCACAAAATACACAAATTTTATCAAAATCAACACTGGTCCCGTGGCGGGACCTAAGTGTTCCCCTACAACTCAGATAATTCAAGTTGATCTACTAACCGAAAAAGGAATTCCATAATAGAATATTGTGATTGGGTGGTATTTAAGGGCATCTCCAAAATGAGATGTCAATTTGGAGGTGTCAAAAAAGAATTGGTGGTTGATGTAGCAAATTAAAAGTTCAAATTTAAAAGAAAAGAATCATCTCCATTTGAAATGAAATGAAGAAAGTCCATTTTATGGTCGAGATTAGATATTACAGACCTAATAGTATACAAACTGCCATATTATTTAAAATATTATATGACATGGCAGACTGTACACTATTAGATCCAAGAAATAAAATTTAAATCATGAAATGGACAAATTGAGATATTTTCAAATAAAGAAAGTAGGCACTCCAACTAATATCTCAAATTTAAATTGAAATCTACAAATTTGAAATTTGACTACTCTTTGAGTAGATGTTGAATTTGACGCCTCCAACTATAATGTCAAATGACATGTTAGATTTAACATTTCCCTTAAAGAAAATCAGAGCTTTTTTTTGCTATTGGGTGGAGTCATGTGGATTTGGCAGCACATTAATTCGGAGATGCTCTACGAGACTACTTGTAAATGGTAGACAATAGGAAAAAACTTATATGCAGTTGTTTACATTAGGTACATTTTGTTCCCTTGTTAAAAATCAAACACGTGCCTATTTAACGCAACCAACAAACAGAAGTTAAATAAACATTTTTTTACCCCCAAGAACGCAAGAGAGAGAGAGAGAAGAAAAGAAAAAAAATTATTAAAAAATAAATAAATTATAAAACATAGAGAAAGAGAGAGAGATGTGGGAGTCGAGAAAGAGCCATTTTCCTCTCTCTTATCTCAGCTACTCTCTCTGTCTCTTACAAACCAATAACAACTTGGCATCTAAATAATATTGTAAAAATGTTATGTTTTTAATATTATTGATAAATAAAATAAAAAATATAGAAAAAGAGAGAGATGAGGGAGTCAAGAAAGAGTCATTTTCCTCTCTCTCATCTCAGCTACTCTCTTTGTCTCTTACAAACCAAGAACAACTTGGCATCTAAATAATATTGTGAAAATGTTATGTTTTTAACATTATTGATTATTAATAGAGATTAAAATTGTTTAAACTTCTTAATAAAACTCAATCTTAATAAGTTTAATTGTTAGTTGTGAATCTCGTTTACACCATTGATGGCAATGAGAAGGAAGAGAGAAAGCTAGATCTCTCTCTCTCTCTGATAATTTCTCTATTATTTCATTCAAAAAAATGTTAAATTACACATTGCGCACCCTCTAACTTTGATAAAAAATCATTTCAGTTCTTTGACTTTAATTTTTTCATTTAAGTTTTCTAACTTCTGTTTCTTTTCAATTCACTCCTTTCATTCACTTCAGTTAAATAAGTTGTAAATAAGTACCCAAATACGAAATCAGTATATATATATATATTAAAGTAATAGGATTGATTTGAATTTTGACCAAAGTTGGAATGTACTTACAATTTATAATTTAGCCACACAAAAGAAGAAAAGAAAAAAAGTAGACCTAGTAAATGGGTCTAGTCAAATAGGTTCCTTCCAGTTCACCCTAGTCGGGGCAAATCTTGTCAGATTAGAACAAGTTGTAAAACCTATGATCCTTATGCAATCTTCTATGGATCGAGTTTACTCGGTATGATCCATATTTTTTTCACATACAATAATAATAATAATAAGACTAACTTACACATTTGACCCTTAAAATTTAAGGTTGTTTTCATTTCGGTTTTTTAAGTTTGAAATTTTTCATTTTGGTCCATCACATTTGATACCATTTTCAAAATGGTTCCTTAAGTATGAGATTCTTCATTTTGCTTCATCAAGTTTAATAATGTTCTCAAAATAATCATTCCCTTCCATCTCCGTTTTCATTTTAGTCCATCAAGTTTGATTTCATTTTTAGATCAAAATAACCATTTTGAAAACGAAATCAAACTTGATGAACCAAAATAAAAAATCTCAAACTTAAGGGACCATTTTGAAACTTATCAAACTTTGTGGACCAAAATGAAAAAAATCTCAAAATTAAGGGACCTAAATGAAAAAAAAAAAAACTCAAATTTTAAGATTCAAATGTGTAATTTAGTCTAATAATAATAAATAAACTTGAACATATTAATTTTTCTTCCATTTAATGCAAAAAAACAAAAAACAAAAACACTAAAACAAAAGTTAAATAATACATAAATTCTTAGATTCTCAGTCCAAAGTTTACTAGTATAATAATTTTATAGAGTAATAAGAGAAAAATTAGATGTCATTACCAAATATCAACCTTTGGTGGACATTTTATAGTATATAAAAAGTGAGAGAAAAAAAAAAAGTTCACAAAATAATAACTACTTCAAATTTATTCAAAAAGATATAATTATGGTAAGGTTACACATAGACTGAGTATGATAGTCTTTGTTTAACTCAAGTAATTTTAAAAAGTTTTACTTTATTTTTTATTTAAAAAAAAAAAGGCAAAAGTTGAAATCAAATTTTATAAAAATAACATTTTCATAATTAATATATATTTTTTTTATAAAATAGTGGATTTACATAGTAATTTTTAGCGATTTGTTTTTTTGTAATATAGATGAATAAAGAAATTTGATACAAAAATTGAAAACAAATCAAATAAATAATTGGAGCTTCTTGCTTCTTCTTTTTTCTTTACTTAAATTTTATTTTCATTCTGTTAGCAAAGTTATAAATTTTTTTAAGAAAAAAGAAAAAAGATCAATAAAGTTGAGGAAATACAAACTCAAAAATTAGTAGTGTTAAAAGACTAAAATGCATTATAAACCCTCTAAGTTTGACCAGTTTTGATTTTATTTCCTGATATTTGAAAGTTTTGATACGTTTACTATTAGTTTGGTTCCGTTTGGATTTTGACCCTCCCTTTCAAAAAAAACGTTAGCTTTTGACCGCTAAGTGTCACTTAGGCCTGACACATGTGTCAAGTAGTCCAATAAAATCATGTTATGTCATTTCTCTTTGGCCATATCATTTAAATAGTTTTAAAAAACTATAAATTATCTAAATTATAAAAATTACATAAAAAAACTATTAATAATTAAAATAAATTATCTAAATTCTAAAAATTACATAAAATTAAAAAACAGAAAATAAATTTTGTCTCTGCAAAATTTTCTAGGTAGCCAAACGGAAAATTTTCTTCAAACCCATAATAATCACAACTACTACTCAAATATCAACAACCAAAAATATTACTTTACATCTCAGATTGATTCCGAGCACAAAAATTGCCCACTGTCTCTCATTGTTCCTATCTCCAGCGTCGGCAAGCCACCATCAAACCCCATAGCATGAGCCAGATTTGGATTTATTTGATTTAAACAAAAAAAAACAAAAAAAAATGGATTTATTTGATTTAAATGGGATGATTATAAGACTTCATAGAGGTCAGATTTGGGTTGGGGATTTTGGACGGGAGGTCAAAGAGAAAAAATAAAATAAAAATCTCAATGGCCTGATTTGGGTGGGGGATTTATTTTCGAAAATAGAAAAACCAAAAAAATGGATAATAAAAAAAATTAGTGAAATAAATAAACTTAAATAAATTTTTGAATATTTTAATTTTAATTTTTTACACGTGGACAAAACAAAAATTATGTTGTTTTGAGTTGAGATGTCATTTAACTGTGAGGGGCTAATGTTTTTTGGATGGAAATGTGAAAATCCAAACGACAACTTGACAGTCGATAGGTGGCATTCATGACAAAGGGTGATCAAGATCGACACATGAATTGCTATTAAGTAGGAGTGTGAAACCATAGAAGTAAAAAATGGGTCATGATGTTGGCAGAAGGAGATCGATCATCACCAGATGCAGAGAAAGATAAAGTTTGAGAATAGTAAAAAGAAAAAACTAGGAAAATGAGATCTTGAGAGAGAAATAAGTGAAAGTTTGAAACTGTGAAATAAACAAAACCAAAGTGTATGAAAAAAATAAAATAAAATAAGGGGTCGACCTGCTTGACACGTGGGATATCGGCCCTAACCTGCTTTTTTAATTGGTCGCGTTCAAGTTGACTCGTTTTTACAGGTCCAAAAAATATTACTAATATCCGTTTTCATTCATTTGGTTCGGAACTTCGGATGAGTTAACGCATTAGATCTAATTTTTCCAATTCTATAATAAAAAAAATAATAATTAAAAAATAAAAATCAAGACAATTGGTTTCATATGTTTTATATTTTTTCGAGCTCAAGCGTTATGGGGTAGATTTGCTAAATTCAATTAATTAGATGTACCGCGTGTAGGTTTTAGTCATTTCCCGAGCCTATAATCGTAGTCTTTGTTGCAATTAATTAAGAGGCTTGAGAGTGCAACCTTAGGGAGGACTGAGGAGGTACGTACTCTTATACACCATTTTCAAATCCTGAAATTTCATAAACAAAGTCAAACTTCATTGCTTGCTACTTGCTAGTAAAGGGTGGATATTACTGCGTATCAATCTGTTGTTGAGTTTGTTTCCTTATTCACTCTCAATGTCAAAGGTTCCAGGTTTGGTGCTGGTGTGGATGAAGGTGAAAAGGAAATATAGAGCCTGCTGGCCTATAGATTCTGACCTAGCAATTGTGGCGGTTGTATATGAAAAAGCAGGTGTAAATCACATTTAAGCCAAGAATGATTGGTTCCTATTCAGAAAAGAAAATGAGAACAAAATAAATAAATAAATAAAAACACACACCAAAAAAAAAAAAAAAAGGATTACATTCACTCTTTATATGAGATGATATTAAACCTCACAAAATTGGATTTTTACATTGGAGGTAAAATCCTTAGTCAATATTGATCTTGTCTTTTAGAATGGAGAAGCTTTGATTTGCACTCTAAATTGTTTATATTGATTTAAAGGTAATATTTAATTCATTTATAGAATAATCATATTTTGTTTTCATTGTATACTAAAATTATATTAAAATTGTATATTGTAAATGAAATTACTGATGCAATTACTTGTCAACTTGAGGAGAAATTTTCAATTTTAATATTTATAGTGTTGGATCTACTATTAACATTGAGTAAATTGAGGTGCAATTCATATTAATTATTTACTTATTTTTCTTTACCTAATATATTATGTTTTATTCTCAAAACTTTACATATTTAGTTATCTTGGTAGATAATTTAATTTAATTTCTTATTTTACATCGTACAAGTGCACCTAAGGAGGTTGCTAACTTGATATTGTCCATGGCTTCTTCTTCTTTTTTTCATTCTTTTGTGGTGATCATAGGATTAGTGAACCTTTGGACCGTGTAAATTTAAGAATTTATGTATTTTTTTAACTTTATTTTTTGTTTTTGTTTATTTGTTCTCTTATTTGTATTGAAAGGATACAATGCCAATATGATCAAGTTTCTTTTTTAGTATGTGACAAAAATACGAGTCATACCAGGTTGATTAGTCCCCTCGAAAAAATTGGTAAGGTTCATAGGATTTTCAACTCGTTTAGGACATCCCTCTTTTACCAAACACGATCTAACCCGAACCTGATTGACCCAACTCATTTGCCAGGTCTAGATGGCATGCCTCGTGGATGCCATGGAATAACACGGTATTTGATTGTGTAGAATTATTTTTGTGAAATGAATTAATTGAATTTTATCACACCATTAAAATTCAAATAAATATTAACAAACCTTATTTTATGTATTAAATTAATCTAATTCATTCATTTCATAATGAATGGATATGATTTTTAAACCTTATTGTATAAGGATTAAAATTCATTAAATTATTCAGAGTAACTCCATTAAATTTTCAAAATTTGGTCAATTTATTGTAAAATGAGTGGATTGGAATTATTTTATAATGAATAGATAAGATTTTCAAACTTCACGATGAAGTTATTTTGAAAAATCCTAATTCATAGTGAAGTTACCAACTTATCATAGAAACTTTAAAATATCTTAATTTGGTCTATATATATATATATATATATGTTTGAGTTCAAGTTACACATGGGGTAATCTAATAACTTTTTATTGAATTAATGTTTTGAAAATCTTGTAGTTAGATTATATTCTCTATGTTCTTAACATATATGCCAAATTCCGTGTCAATCAGATGTTATTTACTATTTTTTTAATGATAACCAGATGTTATTTACTATTGGATTTATAAACTCATCTTTGATGCATAAATTTAAGGGTAGATTACATTTTAAACCCTATAGGTTTGGAGTGTAATAAACTAAACCCTATAGGGACCAATAACGCTCATTTTTAGTCTCTAAAGTTTTAAAATGTGTGCTATTAGCCCCTAGGAACCAACGGTGCACATTTTTTAAACGTTGGAGACCAATTGTGCATGTTTCAAACATTATGGACCAAATATGCAACTTGTGTAAATAGTAGGAACCAATAGTGTATTTAACCTAAAATTTGATTTATTACACACCCTAAACTATAGGTTTTAAAATGTAATTATTCCTAAATTTTAATGGTAAAATAGATAATTTCAAACACAAACCCAATCATAATAAATGTGAGTGAGAATGTAAATTTTCCATAAACTGGAAGTAATGTCATGCCTCTTACTTGAACAAGGCTAGAAATTCATTACAAAGTATATCTTTTATTTTCTCTTTTTTTGTTTGGTAGTAAGGATATATATATATATATATATATATATATATTTGGTAGGTAAAAAGAGGATAAGAGGTTCAAAGTTCAAACCCCATCAACCTAAAATCACATATTGTGCTGATACATTGAACTAATAGCGAAAATTCTTGTTAGATGGTAAGAATTAAGAACTTACTTAAAGGGGAAACTCAAACTAGGTTATGTGCTTTTAAGAGCACCATATTTTTTGGTGTGCCACATTACGCGGCGGGCTCATTGACTTTGGACAAACCACATTTAAAGTTTGAATAGGACTACCAATTCAACTTTAAAAAGACAAATGGACTACCAAGAAACTGAATTTCATCAACCAAATGTAGTGATGACTTTAGTGACAGTCACACCCACCATACTCCTTTTAAGAGGGGGAGTGTTGGGAACATGGGAGGGCACCGCCGCCCTTGAAATAAAGCTATCAATGTTTGGTTGTTAGGGTTGGCTGGTTAATTAATTTGTAGGGATGGGCCACCCAAAATGGTATTTTCCAAGGCCAAATTCAAATAAATTATAGGATTTTGTTAAGGGGTGCTTTTAGGACAATGGTTAAGAAGCATTAAATACTTACACTTTACGGGAAATAACAAATTTTTAATATTAAAATAATAAATGAGAAGATTGAAATACTTTTAAAAGTTGTTTTTTTTGTATTATTTTAATATTAAAATTTCACTATTTCCTATAAAATAGAAGTATTAAATGTTTCTTTAACCATTACCCTAAGGATATTCGTTAACAAGACCCATTATTATAAGTCAAATATTTTCTTTTACCAAAGATTGGCCATTTATACTATTTTTTGGTTGGTTCATACAAAATTTTGCCAAACTAATTAAGAGTATAAATAAATAGGTAGAAACCACCTAGGATTGTGATTATTAAAAAGAAATAAAAATAAAATTGGCAAATTTTGGATTGAGGACCAAAGTCAAAGTATAAACAATTATAAAAAGTAAAATAGCGTAAGCACTTTATAAAATAACAAATGTTGGGAATTATCTATATATTTGTTGCAAATTTACACTAAAATATAAGGATAAAGTTTGGAAAATATAGAGATGATGGCTACATCGAATGTAGTTGGGACCATGATTAACTAATTATCACTTTTACTCTGTTAAAAAAAAAAGAGGTTTATGGTCACTAGTTCGAGTCCTCTCAAGGCTACCTACCCAAGGCAAAGTCTTGTGCCTATCATGGTACACGTGCTAATAGCGTGTTACATGTTCCCCTGAGATTAGTCGAGATGCACGTATCTACAGAAAGCTGATCTGAACACCTAAGATTAAAAAAAAAAAAAAAAAAAGTTTCAATCAATCCAAGGGGACAAAGTTGGATATTTCAGGGACGAAATATCATTCTTGGAGATACATAGCCCTAATTTATAATTCTTGGAATCTTGGGGACACATAGTCCTCCTTGGAGAGCATATCACGATCAGTTATCCAATTAGAATCAAAGCCAGTGTAGGAGAAAATATTGTGAGAATTGACACTTATTATTAATTATTATTATTATTATTACTATTATTATTTTGTGAAAAAAATAAAAAATTATTATTTACAACTGTGCTGGGAGCGTATTACTAATATAAATTAAGTTTGTATAATTTGTGTATCAACATTTATTTGGTTAACGCATGTCCAAAACTCTTCAAATACTTGTATCTTCTCTCATTACCAATGAATTCATATAATAAAGTCTTTCGTTATAGAATAAAAAAGTTGGGGACAGGGACATGTCATTTATTAAAAGATAAAAAATGACATTTGGAAGTATAGTTTTTCGCCTAACCATCCCTCATTTTTGCTTGGCTATTGGGATTAGGGAGGTCCCTTTCCCATATGTACGTTTTGCCCCAAATGTCAAATAAAAATTGAAAGTTACTTCCCTTTTTAATGAGGGGTGGCCGGCTGAGAAATATGATTAAACTCTAGGGTCATTAAAACTTGAAAGTTCCATTTGCACCCTAAAATAGTTTTAAATGATTGACATTGGCAATGGCAGTTGTTTTTTTTATTTTTTATCTCAATCGTCTAAATAGCATATATTAAAAGAATATGAAAAGTTAAAAAAATATTTTTATATTAAACAGTCAAATAAATAATTAAAATATAATTTTTAATCTCGACCATCTCAACATGCCCAATCTCAATCCGTCAAATAATAGCCATGTGAAATTATACCGCTGCTATATCAAGTATGAGTGTGAATTCTACAAAAACGATTCGCAACCTCTTG
>BKZX01000576.1:199458-216399 GCA_014362285.1 Fagus crenata
AGAGAGAGAGAGAGAGAGAGAGAGAGAGAGAGAGAGAGAGAGAGAGAATTTTTTTTTTTTTTTTTTTAAATGTAGTTAACTATGGTTTTTGGAATTTTTAAATTTTTTTGAGCTATTACGTGATCTAAGGAATAGCTATTACGCCCATTTTTGTAAAGAATAACTATTCCTCATTTTGAAGAATAACTATTCCAAAATGAATAGCTATTCCTTGTAATGAAAGCGTAACTAAACAACCGAATAGTTATTCCTTAGGAATAGCTATTACATTACAGGACCTATTACAGTGTACCAAACGTGCCCTAAGCTTTTAAATGACACCTTATTTGTTGAGGAAATTTGTTCAGATAAAGACCTCATTTGCTGGTCTTGAGGATTCTTTAGAAGACACTCATATTTCAAAATCCTTTAGTTGATGAAGACTTTTCTCAAGTCCACTTGGTCTCCTTCACCTTTAGGAAGATTCTGCGCGCAAATGTGGTGTGTCGTTTAGTCGTTGTTGGCGAGTTTTCAGCATTTAGACTTGTTTTCACAGTTTTTCCTGCTTCTGGTTGACTTAGGTCCTCATGTCGGATTAGGCGATTTTGGTATTCTGGAAATCTTGCGACGCCTACTTTCCAATGGCATAGAGTTTGTGGTCATTTGAGTTCCGATCACAAAACTGTGGGCAATTCGGAATAAGGGCTACCAGAGTGATTTCCTTATTGGGCGTCCATTTTTTGGTGAAGATTCTAGGCAACTTGGAGATGCTCTTGATGAACCGAAATGAACAAATTTTAGGCAATCTTGCGTAGTTTGAAAAGTTACTTGCTTTTTGGACCACCGCGGTATAGACCAGGAAGATTTTGCGAGCAAAGGCGGCTTCAAAAAGTTTGTTGTCTAAAATACTTTCGAAAGTATTGAGCCGTTTTTCGCGGTTTCGGCCATAATTTCTTCATTTCAAGTCTGGTTTGAGCCCATAAACTATCGATATGAAGGTCTTCATATGCTCCTTCAAATGACGGCAAATCAGTCGACCAATTCTTGATAGAGCTCAGCCATGGCTCTAGTCAAACTTGGTTAACTTGATAAAATCCCTTCATTCTTGAGACGCGGTCTTGGATTGGCGAATTTAACACGTTTGGGTGATTTTGGCCGGTTCTCGGGTCGTCTCAGTTTGCGTGTTGAATATCCAAAAAAAAAAAAAAATCCAAAAGGTTAAAATGGGGTTATGACATAGGTTAGATTAAAATCTAATGGCTCTAACTACATTTAGCAAATGTTGATGTTTTCTTTCCAGAATAAAGTTCTGTTGAGGTCTGTCAACACAAGAAGTTTGATGAATCACTCTCTTAGAACTAAAGAAATCTGACATAGCAAACTCTAAACCATTATCACTTCTAACATCTTTAATGTTAATATTAAACTATGTTTCAATCATTTTGAAAAATGGAGAAGAGGTCTAGTGCTAGCTTTAGAAGACATGAGATAAATGCATGTGCTATGGGAACAATCATCAACTATGGTAAGAAAATACTTAAAACCATCATGAGTAGGAATCAAATAAGGACCCCGATGTCACAATGAATGAGATAAAAAAATGTGAGTGCTCAGGTTGCTTGCATTAGGAAATGGAAGTCTCTTTTGCTTAGCTAAAGGACAAATATCACAAAATTTGTAGTTTTATTGATATGAGGAAAATCAGATACATTTTTCATGTAAGGAAGTCAACTTCTCTAAAGATGGATGTCCTAAACAACAGTGCCATATTTGCATTGAAGTAGGAGTGCTAACAAATGCAGCTACGTTATTAACAAAATGGAAAAGAGATGGTAATATAGTAGTATGTTCCACCACTAGTGTTTGTAATATGTAGATACCATTGTGAATCTCACCTAGTCCAATCATCCTCCAAGGGGTGAAGGCCTGAATGAAACAATAATTGGACAGAAAAATGCGACAACGGAAGGATGAATGATGCAATTTACTCACAGAAATCAGATTAAAATGGAAAGAAGGAACACATAAAACATTTGTCAAGATTAATGAAGAAGAGAACTTGATAGTGCCTATGTGTGTGATAGGAACAAAATCTTCATTTGGCAACTCAACAGTGGCATGAATGGTGGATGTAATGGTAGTGAGGCATGAAAGAGAATGAACCATGTGATCTATTGCCCCAGTGTCTAATATCCAAGAATTGGTTTTAAGAATGGATTTAGACTTAGTATGTGATGCAAATACTGAATGAGACATGTTAGGGGTATAGTTGCCAGAGATTTGGGGTTTTCCGCACCATATTTAACTAAAGAACAGAATGGTACCTGACATTAAGGTTGCATTTGGATCTTCTACTTTGGGAATGGAATGCATTCTTTAGAATGCATTTTGCTGAAAATAGTATGTTTGGTAAAATACTGAAACTTTTGCTAAAAAGTAATTATATTGAATGAAATTGTGTTTGGTTAAACAAAGTGTAGAATGCATTTTCAATATTATATATTATGTAATTAAACACTTGAGAATATTTTTTCGATTATATATTTTGCAATTTGTTATTTTTTGAAAATAATTATCATAAGACACATAACACACACACAAAAATACATTATGCTTTAAAGTAATGTCTAATATAAAAAATAGGAATAATTACATTTTACCCACTTGTGGTTTGGGTAAGATATAATTATCCTTAAAAAATATAATACACTTGCATGAGCAAATTTGGAATTTTTTTTTTTTTTTTTTTTCGATTTTCTATAGCAAACCAATCAAATTAATTGATATTTAATGGTTGTTGGAGTAATTAATGCTCCTGTCAGTGGGTCCTACTTTTGCAAAAATAAGAATTAGAAGCTAAAATCAAAATCCAAAAAAATGTGAATTCTGACTTCTGCTCTAGAAATGAGAATTTGCAAACCAAACTCCTCAACTCTTTTTGAGAATGCATTCTATGCATAGAAATCCGAGATAACTATTTTGAGTAAAGGATCCAAACACCACCTAAATGTGCAGGTAGTAAAGATGAAGATGCAACATTAGCTAAAACCTGGTGATGAGTACTTGATAGAATAGCATCAGACATAGGAGTAGTCATAGTCTTGGTGTTTAGTAAAGTGAGAATCTATTCATATTGAGCTTGAATTTGGGTAAGTTGCAAAGGTGACAGTTTATTTATGGTAGAAGCAACATTGATTTCAATATTTGACAGAGAAACTTGGTTAGCTGTAGGACTTTTGCCTCAAGTGTTGTACCCTAGAGGGAATCCATGTAGTTTGCAACATTGATCCATTGTGTGACCAAGCAATCCACAGTGAGTGCACAATGGTCTTTCCTTTTTCTAGAAAGATTGTTTGTTAGCAACAGACTTGGATAATAGCGCAGTTGATTCCATAATAGGAAGGCATACGACATTTCCAAGATTTATAGGGTATCTCATTGGTTTTCTTTTGAGATAATTTATTGAGAATATAATTGGCAGAAAGTATAGCTTCCCCCCACAAGTTCTGAGGTAAACCAAAACTTATTAACATCACATTTATCATTTCCTTCAAGGTTCTATTTTTCCGTTCAACAACTCCAATTTGCTGAGGTGAATAAGGTGCACTGGTTTGACGAACAATACCATGTTAAGAACAGAACTCACTCGTAGGTGATTCATATTCCCCACCTTTATCACTCCTAAAAACCTTGATCTTTTTATTAAGTTGATTCTCAACTTCTTGCTTATAATGAATAAAAATTTCTTATGCCGCATCCTTGCTCCTTAGCAATAACACATAACAGTATTAGATAACTCAAGCAAATCAACAATTACATGTAACACATATTAATATCGAATTAATTTTACACATGTCCAACATGTATATATATATATATATATATATATATTTATATATACACATACATACATGTTATCATACAAGACTACACATTCTTAATTAAATTTAACAACTCATACACAATCAACCATGTATCATACATATCAATACAAGAATTATTTATCCATAAAATGAATATTGGATTTACATATAATTTAAATCCAAATAATTCTTCAAGAAATTACTAAACATACAAATTATTTACTTAAAAACATGTTCAATTATTTCAAAACTATTTGTAAAACTATAACAGTCCCACACTTTCAATAATAACAACTCAAATTACTCACATTGGAATTTTCTCAATTATCATGCATATATTTACATAAAGTAAAATATGTTCACTCTCCTCATAAATCAAATAAACATCATGTTAGCACAAATATATTATTTAACATATGAAACATGTTAAACACATAATTATATGAATCTCTTAAAAATATCATTGCAAAATACAAACTCTGGCTTAAGAGGTGAACTGCACTCTCCCTCATTGAGAGTGGGCAAAACCAAGAAATTAAATTTCCATCAATTTTTACTTCAAAAACTTAAAATGAAGTGAATATGATGTCCCATTATGACACCCCCACATAACAAATCTGTAAAATACAAAATTTAAATTTTCCATGCAAAGATAATAATTTTTACATATTTCATATTTCCTCACTATCCCATTAATTAATAAATAAAGAAAAGTAAATTCATTTCAAAATTATTATTTATTACAAAATTATAGAAATATATTATTAAAGTCAAGTAATAGCCTATAAATCAAAATTGACCAACCATTTAATCAAATAGCCAATAGGTGGATCACACTCTCTCACAACCGAGAGTGGACGTCATTCTGGAGAGTCATCTTCAACCTCCAATACCATAATTTTCTGAAATTTTCAGAAAAACAATAAACACTTTTATAACTCATATCTCTGTCAATTCTTATCTGAATTAATCAAACCACATATGGATGGAAAGCTTATGAGATATAGAATCCAACCATGTCTTTGGTTTTTTGAAATAACCCAATTATTACTCGAAAAACAATGCACTATTGTGAATTACTGATGTTGCCAATGTGCTAATGTGTGAGTCATGACTAATGTGTAAACAATGTGCTAATGTGTGAGTCATGACTAATGTGTAAACCATATGCTAATGTGTGAGTCATGGCTTAAGTGAGAATCATGGCTAATATATGAACCATGTGCTAATGTGTGAGTAATGGCTTAAGTGAGAATTATGGCTAAAGTATGAATCATGATTAAAGTGTGAATTATTATAATCATACTTCCAAGTGTGTATATATATATATATATATATATATATATAAGTGTAATGCTTAAGTTTTTTATATAGAGAAGAGGTAGAGAGATCAGTGAGATAGGGAATTCTACAAATTCCTCTCTGGTGTGAATGGCCACCTAATAAGAAAGTTCTCAAAAGAGTTTCTCTTCTTCACTTCTCTTGTTATCTCTTTTATTTTACAACAAGTTATCAGCTCAAAGCTCTAACCAAATCCTAAGAAAGGAGTTGCTCTCACCTTATCTTCAATCCGCTATAAGTTTTTCTTTAAAGAATTAGTATCTTTGTTATCAAGTAATTTTATCTTAGTTAAAATTTGCTTGATCTAAATACTAACTAATATACTGATATCTTTAATATAAATAATGTCAAATCTCACAAAACTTGAATTTGTTGCCCTTGATATTTCTGGCAAGAATTATTTATCATAGATCCTAGATACTGAGATCCATTTAGAGGCAATGAACCTTGGAAAAACTATAAGAGATGGCAACGCCGAATCCTAGTAGGATTGTGTTAAATTAATGATTTTTATTCGCCATCATCTCCATGAGGAGATAAAAACAAAATACCTCACAATAAAAGATCCATTAATTCTGTGGAATAATCTAAGGGAGAGATACAAGCACCAGAAGTCTGTAATCCTCCCTAAAGCCAGATATGAATGGATTAATTTGAGACTACAAGATTTTAAAAGTATAGCTGAATATAATTCTACACTTGTTAAAATCAGCTCAAAATTAAAATTATATGGGGAAAATATTACCGATGAAGACATGTTAGAGAGAACATTCTCTAGGTTTCATCCCTCGAATATGCTCTTGCAGCAGCAATATCGAGAATGCAACTTCAAAAGATATTCTGAATTAATATCTTGTCTTTTGGTTGCAGAACAGAACAATGAACTTCTGTTAAAAATCCACCAGTCTCACCTGACCGGCTCCGCGCCATTCCCTGAAGTGAATAGAACCTCTTTTAATAATAGTGGAAATAATGGTCAAAGGCGTGGACGTAGTAAAAATAATCAATATCAAGGGGGATGTACTTACAATTCCCCAAGAAGAAATACCACACCTTACCACCAGAAGTGGAATCATAATGAAACACAACAACAAAAAAAGGGAAAAGGTTTACTGAATAAACCTTCAAAAGCCCATGAAGAACTGTGTTATAGGTGTGGTATGGAAGGGCATTGGTCATGTACATGTCGTACGGCTAAACATCTGGTGGACCTATATCAAGCCTCCAAGGGGAAAGGAAAAGAAATTGAAATGAATTTTGTAGGTTACAGTGATCCAGAAGATCACATGGGAGTGGACATCACCCATCTTGATGTTTTTGATTTCTTTGAGAATCCCAACAGAAAGACCATTTGATTGGTGATGGGGATGTCCATGCCAATTAGCATATTTTCTTTTATTATCACAATGTATTCAGTATGTTATTATTGCTATGATTTTATTTCCTATTAAAATAATGAATTTTAATCTATGTTTTATTGATGAATTCAAAGACGATGGGTGAAGATTTTTGTCTAGCAGACGGTGCAATAACACACACAATCCTTAAAGATAAGAAATATTTCCAACAATTAACTTTAAGCAAAGCTAAAATCAATACCATATCAAGTTCATCAAACCTAATTGAAGGCTCCAGAAGAGCAAATATTATGTTATCAAAGAGAACAAAATTTGTATTGATGATGCTTTGTACTCTTCTAAATCTAGAAGAAATTTACTTAGCTTTAAAGATATACGTGGTAATGGTTATCATATCAAAACCAATAATGAAGGCAATGAAGAATATATCTATATTACTTCAATGATTTCGGGCCAGAAGCTTGTATTAAAAAAACTGCATATTTTCTTTTCTGGGTTATATTATACCACTATGAGAACAATTGAAGCAAATGTTGCAGTACACCAGAAGTGCTCTAACCCAATTATATTTACACTTTGGCATGATCGCCTTGGACATCTAGGATCGGTAATAATACGTCGAATTATTGAGAACTCTCATGGGCATCCCTTAAAGAACCAAAAGATTCTTTTACCAAGAACTCTCATGGGCTTGTTCTCAAGGTAAACTAATTATTAAACCATCTCCTTTAAAGATTTCTATTAAATCTCCATCTTTCTTAGTAAGAATCCAAGGGGACATTTATGGACCTATACACCCACCATCTAGACCATTTAGGTATTTTATGGTATTAATAGATGCATCAACAAGATAGTCACATCTTTGCCTACTTTCTACTCAAAATGTTGCATTTGCTAGACTCCTTGCTCAAATAATTAGGTTGCGAGCACAATTTCCTGATTACCCAATTAAGAAAATTCGTTTAGATAATGCAAGTAAATTTTCATCTAAAGTATTTGATGATTATTGCATGTTAATCGGAATTGATGTAGAACATCCTATTGCTCATACTCATACTCAAAATGGTTTAGCTGAGTCTTTTATTAAAAGAATTCAAATGATTGCTCGCCCTACTTATGAAAACAAAACTACCTGTTTCTGATTAGGGACATGCTATATTACATGCTACATCATTAGTTCGCATCAGGCCAACTGCTTACCATAAATACTCACCATTGCAACTTGTCCTTGGTTAACAACCAAATATTTCTCCTTTCCGCATTTTTGGTTGTGCTGTATATGTTCCTATTGCACCGCCACAATGCACTAAAATGGGTCCACAATGTAGACTTGGAATTTATGTTGGTTTTGATTCTTCATCCATCATTAGATATCTTGAACCTCTAACTGGTGATGTTTTTAAAGCACGTTTTGAGGATTGTCACTTCAATGAAACAGTCTTCCCACCATTAAGGGGAGAAAAGTCGTTGCCAGAAGCACGACAAGAGGTTAACTGGAATGTTTCGACGTTATCTAATTTTGATCTTCGTACAAATCAATGTGAACTGAAAGTTCAGAGGATTATTCATTTGCAAGGTATTGCAAACCAATTACCAGATGTATTCACTGACAGTAAGAAAATAGTGAAATCTCATATTTCAGCTGCTAATATTCTAGCTCGGATTGAAGTCCCTGAAGGAAAATTAATTAATATAACAGCTAATGAATCTAAAGCACGCCTGAAGCGTGGAAGACCTGTTGGTGCTAAGGATAAGATTCCCCGAAAGAGGAAAACACGAGAAAATCAAGTCGCAGCCCCTGAAGAGGCTATACCCATTAAATAGGAAAATGAAATAGTTGATTTATCCAAAACTTGTGCACAAAATTCTCCTGAAAATAGACCTCCTAAAGAGGTGCCTCCTGAAGAGTTATTACCTGAAAAGGAACAAGTACCTGAAAACAACGAGATCTCAATACATTATGTAAGTACAGGAGAAATATTGGATAGAAATAAAATTGTTGTCAACAAAATATTTTCATTTAAAGTTGCTCTTGACATTACCAGAAGTAATGATGATGAAATTGAACCACAAACCATCGTAGAATGTCGACATAGAAATGATTGGCCAATGTGGAAAGAAGAAATTCAAACATAGCTAAACTCACTAATAAAACGTGAAGCATTTGGACCTGTAATCCAAACACTTGAATTGTGTAATGCCTGTTGGATACAAATGGGTATTTGTACGTAAACGTAATGAGAAAAACGAAATTATGAGGTACAAAGCGCGACTAGTGGCACAAGGTTTCTCACAGAGACCTGGTATAGATTATGAAGAAACATATGCTCTTGTTATGAATGTAAATACATTTAGATTTCTAATTAGCTTGATAATTATAGAAAATTTGGATATGCGCTTAATGGATATGGTTACACCATATCTATATGGATCATTAGATAATGATATATACATGAAAATCCATGAAGGATATAAAATGCCTGAAGCATACAATTCAAAAGCTAGAAGCATGTATTCTATCAAGCTACAAAGATCATTGTATGGGTTAAAGCAATCCGGACGCATGTGATACAATCACCTTAGCGAATATCTATTGAAAGAAGGATTTAAGAATGATCCAATTTGTCCATGCGTTTTTATCAAAAGATCAGAATCCGGATTTGCTATTGTGGCGGTATATGTAGATGATTTAAATTTTATGGGTACTCTAAAAGAGCTCACAAGAATCGCCAATTATTTAAAGAATGAGTTTGAGATGAAAGATCTCGGCAAAACAAAATTTTGTTTAGGCCTACAAATTGAACATATTTCGAGTGGAATTCTTATTCATCAGTCAGCCTACACAGAGAAAGTTCTGAAGCACTTTCACATGGATAAAGTTCATCCTTTGAGCTCTCCAATGGTTGTTAGGTCACTTGATGTAAAAAATGATCATTTTCGTCCTAAAGAAGATGATAAAGAAACTCTTGGTCCTGAAGCACCATATTTTAGTGCAATTGGTGCTCTGATGTATCTTACGAATTGCACACGGCCTAATATTGCATTTCCAGTCAACTTACTAGCAAGATATAGTTTTGCACCAACTCGAAGACATTGGAACGGTGTCAAGCATGTATTGCATTACCTTCGTGGAATGATTGACATGGGATTATTTTATCCACACTGCTCAAATCCACAGTTAGTTGGATACGTTGATGTAGGTTATCTTTCAGATCCGCACAAAGGCCGATCACAAACAGGGTATTTGTTCACTTATGGAAATTCTGATATTTCATGGAGATCTGTCAAGCAAACAATATCTGCTACTTCCTCAAATCATTCAGAGATCATCGCAATGCATGAAGCAAGTCGTGACTGTGTCTGGCTGAGATCGGTAATTCAACATATTCAAAAAAAAATGTGGATTGTCTTCAATCAAAGGAAGTCCGACAATATTATATGAAGATAATGCTGCTTGTATCACTCAAATTAGAGGAGGATATATCAAAGGTGATAGAACTAAACACATTTCACCAAAATTCTTTTATACACATGAGCTCCAGAAGAGTGTTAATATTGATGTCAAGCAGATACGCTCAAGTGACAATTTGGCCGACCTATTTACTAAGTCGTTACCGACTGCGACATTCAAAAAGATCGTGTACAATATTGGCATACGTCAACTTAAAGATCTACGTACTCTTGAGGGGGAGTAAATACTTTAAAGGATATGTGCTAATTGTACTCTTTTTCTTTCGCTAAGGTTTTTTCCCACTGGGTTTTCCTTTGCAAGGTTTTAATGAGGCAATCCAAAAGCATTTAAAGGTTCACAAGAATACTGTACTCTTTTTCCTTCGCCACTAGTTTTTATCCTATAAGGTTTTTCCTTGGCAAGGTTTTATTAACGAGGCATATTCTTTGTAAGTGGTTATTCAAGGGGGGGTGTTGTGAATTATTGATGTTGCCAATGTGCTAATGTGTGAGTCATGACTAATATGTAAACAATGTTCTAATGTGTGAGTCATGACTAATGTGTAAACCATATGCTAATGTGTGAGTCATGGCTAATGTATGAACCATGTGTTAATGTGTGAGTCATGGCTTAAGTGAGAATCATGGCTAATGTCTGAACCATGTGCTAATGTGTGAGTCATGGCTTAAGTGAGAATCATGGCTAAAAAATGAATCATAATTAACGTGTGAATCATTATAATCATACTTCCAAATGTATATATATATATATATATATATATATATATATAGAAGTGTAATGCTTCAGTTTTTGATATAGAGAAAAGATAGAGAGATTAGTGAGATGGGTAATTTTAAAAATTCCTCTCTAGTGTGGATGACCACCTAATAAAAAAGTTCTCAAAAGAGTTTCTCTTCTTCATTTCTTTTGCTATCTCTTTTATTTTACAACAGGCACAAAGTTCAGCCCACAAAAATAGGTTTTCAATTTTCTCTCAAACTACACATCCAATGACTATGAAATTTTAAAGACAAGTTACTGACATATAAATGTACAAAATACTGAAAATATCATGGTCTAATTCAACCAAATAAGGAGTCTGTCATATGAGACCCATATTCAAGCATAGATAATGCAAATTCACAAACCATAATTTATTTTCAACATTATTTCATCAAGAAACATTCTAGAAAATATAATTAAATCTGTCAATTCGAATTTCACAATAAATTAAAATCACACAATAAATTTAAATGAAACCTGTCTTAAGATTGTTCGGTATATATCACGTAATTCTATAAAATAAACAACAATAACAATAAGAAATTTGTCACAGTTAATAAATAATAAAAACTCATAGTGAATGTAGAATGAATATGAAAACTGATCAAGGCTAGTGTATCACACTATGTCCTTAAGACAGATTTCGCCCTTCACACTATTATCTTACTAGTGATTTAAGATTTTTGGACGTTTGTCTCCCAAGATACAATGATCAACAGCACATAGAACAAGTACAAACAATCTCCATGCCCAACAAACGTAACCGGTGTCTCTTTCTCTCTCTTGACTTATGCAAATGAGACTTTCAAAATTGTAGAAAATAACTAACTCAAAGCAACTTAAAATAAATAAATAAATAAAATGAATGAGGGAACACCCTGATGTCGCTTAATGATAAACGGTACTTTGCAGTACAGAGAAAGGAGTTGTCGATCCTCAAGGAGTTTTTGTTTTCAAAGGGCAATGTAAAAGTATTTAAAGCAGTAAACTAGAATGATTCAGAGAATTTCAATGAGTAAAAAAGGCATTAGAGTTTCGAGGTATAGTTTCGGGGTGTTTCTTTATATTGATATGACTTCATTGTGATCCCAGTAAAAACCTTGTTCTAAATAGCAACATACATTCAATTGTTTTACTTTAAAAACCTTTTTGACTTGGTTGAACTAAAAGAACTCAGGAACACTTTATAACCGAAGATGATAAAATGACTAGAGTAATATTTAGAAAAACCTTTCAAGTATGAAACAAGATTCCTTTGTTCCTCTCTAAGAATAAGATCAAATAGTTGAAATTTGGATTATTAAACAAAAAAGAATGAACTTATAAAAAATATATATATAAAACAAAAAAGCATGATTTTCTCCAGTAGATTTTCTTGTCTTGCCCTGACATAGGCTTGGAGGAGGAGGTGCCTTGTCTCAGAGCCACCTGTCATCCCTAATAACACCATTTTTGATGTTCTTGTTATGAAGCTTTAGCTATTGTTTTGCTCACATATATTTGTGATCATGTTAGTAAGTCAGTGATTAAGAAGAATTTGGTCCACACACAATCTCTTCAGCTTTTTGCTATTAGTTAGGATGATTAACCTACAAAATTGTTTACACATAAAAATAATTTTATTATATAGTGTTATATATATAATATTGACCACCATAATATATTAAATTGCTAGCTATATTATATGTGTAATTATATAAAAATAAAATTATTTGTAACTTTCATTTACATGTGTCATTATTTCCAACTTTCATGAAGGAAGTTAATGAAAACATGTAATTACCAATAACTTCCATGATGTGGATGACATATGTAATGATCTCAAAACAATTGGGGATAGTTATTTTTTAAAAAATAAACCACCTAAAGTAGTTATTGATGGATAGTTATTTGATGGAAATAACCACCATTTTGACTATTAATAAGAAGGTTTATTCTTCAAAGAAAGGTCTCTCTACAACTCTTCAACTTCCACAACTCATGTACAAAAGATCCATTATGATTTAAAGTGTGTTCAAGTGTATTGAAGTGTTCTTCAAGTGTATTCAATAGTATTTGTAAGTTGTTCTTATTGTACTTGTACTTTGTAAGTTTTAATACAAAATATCTTTATGTATTTATGTTATTTAATATACAATTCTACTTTATCCTTCATATTTTATTTGGTGTCATACGAAAAAAGTCATTGTCATTAAGGCATTACCGAACCAAGCACACCCTTTTGAAGTAAGAAGTTAGATAAGCAATTTTAATTCAAAGTTCGTAACAAACTTTGAAAAAGTTTGATTTAATATCAAACAAATTGACGACCACAGTGGGAGAGTTCATGCCAACAAAGTATTATAAGGGTGGAAGATTGTTACTTGGTGAAATTTATGGCCTAATTGAAGAAAATGAGGCCAAATTGTTTCTAGAAATTAATACTCCTTAGTATCATATTTCCATTCTTCAATATTTATTTGAAAAAAAAAAAAAATGTTAAATTATGGAGAGATTACCATGAGACATATCAAGATCTTTATGGAAATTCACCAAAAGATATCTTCCCACAACAATATGACCATGATCATCTAATAGAAAATGATCAATATGACAAATCCATTAATGATCAAGTGTTAGAATTTAATGGGCATGAAATGTCTAATGAATCTAATCTTGAATGGAATGGAGAAAAATCCATGATTGGGCAAGAACTACAAAAACGTTTTTGCACCAAATGTGGAATCCAAGGAAAATACTGATTAATTTTCCAAAGATGAAATATTAATTAAGGAAAAATCTATTCTAACTAAAGAATTAATACTAGGGGGCATGAAGTACCTTATGATTTAAATCTTAAGAAAAATGATTTTTCTATGGAAAATAATGATTAACTTGCCAAAGATGAAGAGTTTAGTGATGAAAAATTCACCAATGATTTAACTCAAGAATTAAAACTTGGGGGGTAACAAATGTCCTATGATTTTATTTTTGGAGAATGACAAGAAAGTGTTAAGGAATCATTGAGTTTTTTATTCGAAGACAATGTTTGTTGCCAAACTAGAATTTCCAAGGAATGGTCACCAATTTGTTTGAAGGAAACAAATAACTATGCTAAATGAGGGTCTAGTGCTTTAAAGCAAATTTAGAACCACAATCTGACTTCAATCTAAAAGGCTACAGGCTCAGTGATTACCTTTGCCCAAAAGACTTTAAAATAAAATGCAAGTAAGAAAAGAGAATGAAAATAATTAAGTTAGTGCAAGTAAACAGAAGAGTAGCAATTAATTAAGCCAACTAAGCTAAGAGATTATCTAATTGATTAAATTAACTCTAAGTAGGCTAAAGTAACTAATTGATTAATTAAACTAACTAATTAAGCTAATCGAGGTACGCTAAAGTTACTAATTAATTAATCTAAATTAATTAAGCTAATCTAAGTAAGCTAAGGTCACTAATTAATTAAACTAAACTAATTAAACTAATCCTAGAGTAACTAATGCTAAGCGAGGTAACTAGGCCTAAGTTAAAGTAAGACATATTACAATCGAGGTAACTAAAGTATCAAATAAAGTAACATTACCATAAACGAGACATTCTTAATTAACTGAAAGAGTTCTTACAAGCATGTAAAAGAAATACTAGAAGCTACAATCGAAAGCTCTCTAACTATTCTAACAAGTGCTATTTGGGTTTGTTTGGGGGTGTGTGTGTGCTTTAGGTGTAATTGGGTTTACTATTTATAAACCAACTCCAACAGTTACATTCCATGCCTTGATTAAACCTTAGTCTTCTCTTCAAATCCCATGAAAATAACTCCTGTTACTTGTTAACTGCTTCGATTGTGGTTTTTCTGTTAGATAATCTAAGAACGTGCATCATGCGTGCCTTTCACTTGCTAGATAATCTAAGAACCAATGAAAAAATCAAACACGTGTTGCTCCTTGATTAATCCGTGTGCTTCTTTATGATTGGCCCTTGGTCCTGGCCATTTACTCTGTCTATGTGCCATCATTTGATTGTTTTATAATCCACTCACTACTCAAATCCACGTATTACTCTTCTATTAGTTTACGTGTCTCCTTCTGTTTGGCTTACATATTAACCATTGTTTAGCCCATGTGTCACCATTTTATTGGTTCTTTTGCCAACTCATACGCCAAGTCATTTATTTTAAATTTCGTGCTAACAGACGAAGCATATGAAAAATAGTGGATAACAAACCAATTTTCTAATAATGTCTTTGGAATTGATCACCCATTTTGGATATGTGGATCTCATAATTTGAAGATTTTGTTGAAATGGTTAACCAAATTAAAAAAAAATTGATAATACCAAAAACGAAATAGTACCAATCTTTGCTATATGAAGTGCTTAGCTTATTTTTGGCAAACTCAAATATTAGGATTATATAGTCTTAATATTTTTTGCCAAAATATTGTTGTAAGTTAAATTGTGATGTAGGACAAAATAGGCAGCTTAATTTTTGTTATTTATTACTTTTGATATTTTCATGCAATTTTCGGAATTTTAGGTTTAGGGTTGTTATTTCCTTGATTTTAGGTGTTTTTAATACTTTTAAAGTCAAATTAAGGTTCTATTATTGTAGGGTATTAATTAAGATCTCTTTTAGAATATTTTCACTTGTTAATTAGGTTTTATGGAGCCCTAAAAGTGGCCTCCAAGTCAACGAACGAATTTTGTTTAGTTTTTCTATTTTCTAGGGTTTCCTAAGGGTTTCTTACTAGCCCTAGGCGTTTTTTGGTATTTATATTACTTGTAACCGTCAAGGCAAAGCAGTATACAATTTTTCATTAATAATATTTCAAAAAAAGAGATTTTCCTCAATTGTTCTTTCTTCCTTGTGGATTCAAGGAACCCTTACTGGATTCTAAGGTTTTATCACCCTAACGAGAACAAAGTGTTCTTCTCCTTGCTATTCCGCTGTGTCAAATTGTCTATCGTACACTTAGATATTCCTAAACATCATCTAAATGGATGAGGAGGGCATGTATTTACACACAAAAATAATTTTATTATATAGTGTTATATATATAATATTGACCACCATAATATATTACATATATAATGTATTTAGTCATTTTTCCTTTAATATCACTTATTTGACAGCTCATTAGTTTTAGAAATATTTGAATATTTAAAGAATATATTCATAAAAATAAATAATTAAATCTATTTATTAAAAAAAAAAAACTCTTTTTCATTTTGCATTTAAGGAGAGTAAGTCTAGAATTCCCAAACTTTTTTGTGAATTTAAAATTTATTGATATATTTAGTTTACTGGTGCCCCCTTGAATAAAATTTCTGGTTTCGCCACTGCATCTAAGAATAGTCAAGTAATACATATTTATACTCATCACAGGCATAGCCATAGATTTCAAGCAAAATCTTTAAATTGAAAAGATTAAAAAAAAATCATCACAAACAAATAGCATACAAAAATCTAGAGTTTGAGAAATCAAACCCAAATTTCTAACTTCTAACCTATGACAAATATGACTTGGACGACAAACTCTTTATAAAATAAAGAATACAATATTAACATGTGATATTTTGCTACCAATAACGTTATATATGTATAAACATGTACTCTTTTAGATGTATAAACATTATATATGTATAAAAAGATTTTTTTTTTTAAATATATAAAATCTAAGAAGTTGTATCTAGGTTTTATCCATGCATCTATATGTTAGTGGTTGACCCATATGAAAGTATGTGTTACGAATGAAGGCCAATCGCAAGGCCAGGGGTGGCCCGAGAGTTGGGTTGTCGTAGCCTCGTCCTAATTTTGGTTGCCCTACCCCCAACTTATTATTTAATATTAAAAAAAAAATAACATAAAGTTCAAAAAAAAATTTTTATACAAAATCAAGGTTACATTGTACTTTTAACCGGTTATGGTATGTAGGAAAATAGAAAGCAATAATAGTAGAGAATAGAGGGAGCGGAAACAAAAAGATACCGTGGTTCGGTCATGAAGACCTACATCCATACAGAAAAGCCCTTGACGGCTACATTTTTACTATATAATATTGTATTTACAATGAGCTCCTTAACAACGTATTTATAAGAGACTAAGAATGGGCCTTTATATATTCCAACATGGTGCTTTATAATTAGCACAATCCGACTCCAAGAAATTTACTTCTCCTTGCATTTTTTT
>BKZX01000576.1:251399-310676 GCA_014362285.1 Fagus crenata
TATCAAGTATGAGTGTGAATTCTACAAAAACGATTCGCAACCTCTTGTTTTTTAGTCGGCAACTCGGCATAGCAATCTGGTAGTAGGTGGGATTGAATTATTGAAATAACCTTTTCCCAATGATGTTTCAACTTTGAACGTCTTCTCCAATGATGTTTCAACGTGTTGCTGTACTTACCATAAGGGCCCCAATGCTTTCTGTTAAGGCTATGTCTAGCTCTAATGGAAGATGTTTGTACCTTTTGATTGTTTGGAATAAATTCTTTTCTCTTAATGGACCAAAAAAAAACTCAGGGTATGTTTGGCGGTAGAGGTTGGGAGCTGCCACCTAATTTGTTCTGTATTAATTAATTTGCTTCCAAATAAACCTCACATTAACAGCTCCGAAGTTAATTGCCCCATATGATTTTGTGCCCCTTTTTGGTAAGTTTTATGTATACTGGAATTAACATTAGATTTAGATTATTGATATTGTTGATAATTTGGTGCAACCATAAGTTAGTTTTAACTTGATGATGCAACATAAAGTTTGTAAAATGAATATCCTAAAGATTTAGGAAGTAGGATTGAACAAGTAATTTGAGTCTTTAGGGTTCACCCTCTAGGATTGCTTGGGATCACGTCATTGGAAAACTCTAACAACAATTTACAATTCAAATAAAATGTCTCTATTCAAGTACAATAACATGTTTATATATATAAACTAGAGTTGAATACATTATTGGTCTTAACATTTATATACGTTTGGTTCTTAATGTTTAAAATGCGCACAATTGATTCTTAACGTTTCAAAATCATGCATTATTGGTCCTTATGGTGATTTTTAGTTTCTTAGTGTCAAAAAATAGATGCAATTGGTCTCAAAAGTTTCAAAAAGTGAACACTATTAGTCTTAAATGATACGATTTAGGGACCAATAGCACTCATTTTTAACCCTTAAAGTTTAAAAAATGAGCGTTATTAGTCCCTAAGATTCAACATGGCATGTTTTTTTATACGTAAGAGACACCAAACTTGCAAGCTATGTAAATATTAGGAACCAAAAATGTATTTAACCCTATAAACTATTAGAATTAAAATTAAATCATAACAGTAACATACTCATACCAAAGTCCGATTATTGAATTAAGTAAAATATTAATTAATTAATTAATTAATACTTAAAATAAAATCCAAAAGATAACTAATAAAATATAATTGACTTCAAGATGTGAACTCAAAACTAAAAAGGATTAGCTCCATGGGTTTTATTTCATTGTTTAATATAAATTACTGAATAATATAGCTTCTCCATCATCTAATATAAATATAAATTTCAGTTATTGATTTCATTCTCAACTCGTACAAACAAAGTTCAGTTTTTATTTGATTCTGTATTTAAATAAAAAAAATAAAGATAACAATCTCCGTAAAACATTACAAGTGACAAGCAGCATTAGGTGATGAGAATGGCAATGGGTTGGATTTTGAGGTTTTTTGTCCAACCCAACCCTAATGGTAAGTGTTTGAAATTTTATTAAATGGGTTTGGGGAGGGTTTGATTTCAAATTTTTAAATCCACTAGGGTTTGGGAAGGGTTTGGATTTTACAACTAGATTCCCAAACCCAACCTGATTATGTAATTAAATTATTAAAATATCATTCTTATTAAATTTATTTACATAAAAACTAGAGTTTTATAATAAATTAATCTTAGTAAAATATTAAAATATTTTACACCTAGATTCTCAAACTCAACCCGATTATGTAATTAAATTATTAAAATATCCTTATTATTAAATTTATTTACACAAAAACTAAGGTTTTATAATAAAGTAATCTTAGTGAAGGAATCTTAGGTAAACATTTAAGATGATTTATTGGATTTTTTTTATATAGGTAATAGAAATTTTTTTAATAATAAAGGTAAATCTTAGTGTGCATACTGCATAGCATGCACAATATGAGAATTAAGAGATTACAAACAGTATTGAAAATTTGAGATAAGGAATAAATAAAGTCTAAAACAGAAATGTTAGTTGTGAAACCCTAAACTCGGGACCACTCAAATAAAGGAGCAAACCCATCCAGAAGTGGACTCTCTAATTTCTCTTTGTCCTCAAAAGTATAGTGATTGTGTTCTTTCCATACTGATATCGTCCACATTAAACATAGAGGAATGCTATTCCAAATTTCGAATGAATGTCTACCAAGCATATTCCACCATCCACCTAATAAATCCACAACTCTTTATTAAAGAACCAATTGAACCCCAAATAAACGAAAAACAAAATTCAACAAAATACTCGCCATAGAAGAACCACTCAAATAAAGAAGTAGCAAAGCCATCCAGCAGCTGACAACCTGACACTCTAATTTCTCCTTATCCTCAAAAGTATGGTGATTGCATTCCTTCCATACCGTCCACAATACATATAGAGGAACGATATTCCAAATAACAAATGGATGTCTACCAAGCAAATTCCACCATCCACCTAATGAATCCACCACTCTGTTCTGGAAGAAACCAATGAACCTCAAATGAGCAAAAAGCAAAATTGCACAAAAATACTCACCATAGAATAGTGAATTAGAAGATGATCCACAGACTCATTGCTTACTAATTATTAAAATTAGTCAAAAAATATTTTAATTATTCAAATTTAGGTTAATATGTTCCAACCTGACTCATTTGACCTAACATATGGTAAATAGCGGGCGGGTTTGGGTTTTTCAAATATAATGGGGAACTGTTTGGGATGAGATTATTAAAATTTAATAGGGTTTGGTGTGGGTTTGGTATGTAAACTATTTCGAGGGTTTGGGTTTGGAAAAGCCTCTTCCACCCCAAACCCAGCCTGTTGCCATTCCTAGACATGAGAGAGTAAGAAAGGAGTGAGACTATGAGAGAATCAATCAAATGAGAGAAAATGAGATTCTTCCTTTTTTTCTTTCATTAAATATCTCTTTTTTTCCCATGTAATGGACTTTTTTTATACCTCCTCTCACCTCTCACCTATGTCAGTTGTACATGTTATAAAAACTATATATTACATTTCAAACCTTATAATATAAAAAGTGTAAAAATTACACCTTATATTTTGAAAGTAATTAATTGAACACTAAGATTTTAAACAGTAACAAATTAAATAATTTGAAAAATAACAAATTAAACTTGAGGTTTAAAAAAATAATAATAATAATTAAATTTCAACCCATTTAAGTCGAATAGAATTTTGTTTGAGGTCTAATATAAGCTGAGTGTTTAATTTGTTAATTTTTGAAATTTTAGGATTTAATTTTATCACTTTTGTAATTGTGGGTTTAATTTGTTAAGGCTCTTAAATTATATTTTAAAATGTAATTTTCCAAAAAAAAAAAAAAGTTAGTTAAGTTGAACGATTAAGGCTATTTGTGTATGTTGTACTATGTGTAAAACTTTATTTTATTATATTATGCACAATGGCTTATTCAAAAATTCATTCAATGAGGTCATTCAAATAGTTATATCAAACACTAAAAAATAAAAACTATAACAAACACTAAGAAATAAGTAGACATATGTATTCCATTTTAAAATCAATATATATACCCAAATTACCTTTTTCCACTAAGATTAGAGATATAAAATAATAATAGTCACAAAAATAGTAATTTTGAATTGAAAATTCAAATAAGAAATTCTAATTAAAAACTCTAATCATAGAGAAAATACAAATGACTAAATTATATATCCTAAAAATTGTAAAAATGAAAAATTTACTTGAAAACTTGAAGTCTAACAACTAACGAGTGTAAATCAGTAATGTATCATATATGAGACTAAAGCTAAAGTCATAGACTCACAGTGAGAAAGATGTAACAGGAGAAGAGAGAAGAAAGAAATAAAGTTAAGATTTGAGAATGAGAAAGAGACAATACTTGGAAAAAGAAGTGTACTGGAAATATAAATAAAATACATGAAATCATTACATGACTTTAGTAATATTGGTCTCACCTTTATTTTTATTTATTTTTAAGTAGGGTCAACTTCTAAAAATCTCAAAATTTCTTATATATATACCTAGATAATTTTATTTTTATTTCTTTTTTAATTTCAGTAGAGTCAATTCAGCCCACTCAACTATACCTAGCCCCACCCATAAATATACATATATGATATAAGATCAAGATCAAGTTACACTGCAAGATTATTACTTTCATCATTAAATGGTATGTTCCCTTTGTTCTTAACATGCACACCAATTTTGTAGCCAAAAACAAAAAAACATGCACACCAATTTTGTATTAATAGGATATACATACATCACATTCATATATGGATACAGACGGATATATATGGTATCTTAACATGTAATTAAGTACTAGAAAAAAGTGCTTTTATTTAAGTTCTTTATATATCAATTCTAAGGCTCTATTTTTTCATCATTTTCAAGGAAATTCTATAAACTTTATTCTTGACTAAAAAGATATTTTCAAGCATGTTTAAGATACATACTAACGAGGAGACTTGAAACAACCTCCAACATAAACAGAAGAAAACCAAACAAAGATTTGTTTCCTGGTTCAAATTTTTGAATTGGTCTAAAAATAGTCATGCTTGAACTTTCTTAGATTTGTCAGGTCTGTCATGGGGAATGGGGCATACTATATGTAATATTTACATTATATACATATTATTATTCTTTTCCCGTTTCTTTTGCTGAGGAGATGAATCAGTGCGAGTATAACTGTATATAAGTAGTTATCAACCATTTAATAACAACAATCTAATTACACATTTGTCTTCTTTTTAACCATCTAAGTACCATATACATGCACTCAAGAATGAATGACAGAAAAGTGACTATCAGGACATAAGTTGATCATGTGTGCAAGAAGATAATGCTTGTTAAACATAAAATTCATTTGGAATGTACATGGATATTGAATTGTGAAGTTACAATATAGGGGATGCCTGAAATCTTTATTTTCCCTCATGAAATTTAATGAACCCAAACACCAGAGTCTCTACAATTCCCTCACTAATATTTTTCAGCTCATCATCCTACACAATCATTAACTTGTGTTCAGAGGTTGAACAACAAAAGGCAACGGCAGCAGCAAGAAAATTACTAAACAATGCAACAAAGCTTTGAATCAATAGAAGCCAAACATATGCAAAATGCCTGGAAACCTGTCAAAGGATATCTGCACAAGAAATTAAGATTCAATGTTTAGGGTTAAACCTCTCTCATTTTTCATTTCAATGGGTATAAGTATCAATTATTTACTCCTATATATCATCAATGTCAAGATAACCTTACGTTAAAAAAATTCAATACATGTAATTGCAAAATGGTTTTTGTATTAGTACCTGTAATCCATCACATATTTTGATTTCCCCACTCTTCCAAGCTGCAGGATTGTCTGTTTTCCATTCTCCTAGGTAATCATATACAAGTCAGCATCCCATGGTAATATATTTCTGCAACACTAATTTAGAGTTTACACCCCTTTTTATAAAACCGAACACACTGAAAAAACGCCTCAATCCCAATGTTCCAAGTTGCAACTATGCACAGATATTGATATACATACATTACATGGTTTAGGAAACTATTTCTACAAATAAGTGTGATTAATTTTGTCGCATTAAAATTTGTCTTTGCCAGTGAGACCTTTGAGTCAAGGAAGTTCGTATTACCTCCAAAGTCAGTTGGAAATTCTTTACAGAGCTTTGGATTCTAAGTCCAGCCCTTCCCCTGTCTCTATAATCTAGCTCGTATTGCTTTGAAATCTGAAGGAGCAACAGAAACTAATGAACAGAGAGAAGATAAATGGAATTCAGAAATTTGAGTCTTCTGTAATGAGAGAGAATACACCCTCTATACACTTACTTTGCTGTAATTCGGAACTCTTGAGAATAGCTGATGAACATTGTCCATTTTTCCCTCCCAATCCTTTGGCAGTCCATGAATGTGTTGTACCTGGTAGAAGTTTGAAACACAGTAACCTATTTCACTAGATCCCAAGATAGTATAAATTATACTGTATAAACCCAACATCAAATTTTTCATACAAAATCCCTTTCATATCTGATCATATTATAAATTGGTAAGAAGCTATGCTATCTTAGAGCTGTTAAGCTCACCTGGTTTGTGTTCTTTAACTGCATAGATTGGTGCTTGGGTATGTATGCCATCATGCTTCTATAACTTCCTGTACAGGTGGCTACTGTAGGCATGAATCTGCCGAAGCAAAGAAAAACCATGTAACCAGAGAAAGAAAGACACACACACAGACACAAAGAGCATAACTGTGCTTACCTGGCAACAGCCAGAAGTGATTTAGGCTGCTTAGTTAGGGAATTGAGGCGTCTCCCCTGCCAAAATAAATAAATTTTACCAACCAAATTCATTGTAAAGATCTTGGCACATATAAGTTGAATTGCCAAGTTCAAAGGTAATAATAAATTAATAATAACTCATTATACACATTTTAAGTTATAAGAAACTGAACCTGATTCCATATATAGTATTTAGAACCAATGAGGTTAGCTGTTACAACCCCAATAAAACTATCATCTGAATTAGACAATATCCCTTTTGTATTCTGAGCTATAGTAAACTCAGACTTTCCACTATGCCGTTTGTGGTGGGCAACAGCTAGTTTCCGATCCTGTCGTCCATGACCTTCCTGAATTCGAAAAATTTTCAAGTCAAACTTTGTTCATACATGGGAGTTTACCATGCTCCACTAGAAAAACCACAGATCTTCCAAATATAGACAATCAAATAGAGGGCAATAAAGAAAGAGAAAGTATAGCATATAGCAGGAGTCCTTTATAACAAAACATATTAATCAAGCTACTTATGAGTTTCAAAGAAAAAATGAAACAAAAGAAGAACAGAGTTGGTTTGTAACCAGCTTGCTACAACCCACTACATGGCAGTTTATAATACCATCCACATGTACTTTAGTCACATAACCTATTTAATGAGTCATGTGACTTCTTTAAATAATATATGTGAATAGTCTTATAAGTTACCACATAGTGGGTTGTAACAAACTGGTTACAAACCAGTTTGTAACCAAACTTTCTCCGCAAAAGAATTTATGTGATAAATAAAAAACTGCAACCATGACACATGGACATTCTAATGAGGGATTGCAGAAGCTATTAAACCCATTGCTCTAACTAGACTGGAAGTCCGGATCCTAGCCACTAGAATATCAATGTTACAATAGTTCCACTAAAATGAAGAATACATAGCCTTTGGTGTTGGACAATCATATCTCAATCAAGCTCCTTACTGAAATATTGGGAACACCATGTCATGCTAATTAATTGAGTAGTTGCTCAATTTAACAGATGGGTGAGAAGGCCCCATAGTGCTTAGAAGTTAGAATACGCCAGAACTTGCACATCATTTAAACCCTTGATATAACAAAACACTAGTACATTGAACATTAGCCATTGATAACAGACTGTCACATGATTGACAGGCTCAAAGGCTACTCCCAAAGCAACTTGAAGACCACTAAAGCCAACCAATTCAAACCGACTTTGAATGCAATCAATTTTTTGTTAAAGATGGAGCATCCAACCTCAAAACTAATTGGCAATGGGTGGAGAGGCCCTAGGATCTTATATGTAGAGATGCAAGGTTTTAAATGTCCGATGTGGAACTTTAATTCTCAACAAAAATACTTTGGACTCAAAACACTACTTAGAGAATGGTCAGGAAAAAAATACATAGAAAGTCTGATGACCTTTGGGAGCATGATCTTTTTCATAAAGACTATATTTTAATTACTTTATCTGCATTTGACCTTCCTGTTAAAACAATTCATAGGCTACCATTCCTTCTACAAATGGAATCATTCTCACTTTGCTCATCATTTTTTAGAGCAACTACTTATATTAGATTTAAATGTTATATATCATAAGATTTCTTAATTACTTTCTAAAGATTCAAAAGAGAAGAAAATATTCCGATGTCCAAGACCACCATGGTACAAATACAGAGGAAAAAAAAAGAGTCAATAATTTATAGATATATGGATCTTACATTGGTATAAAGAGAATATAGAGTACCCCCATAAAGTCCCTCTGGCGATGCTTCTTTCACAATCACACATGTACACTTTCCTATATCCAGAGGCAATGGCCTACACAACAAGGACCTGAGCAAACATAATTTTTTAAAATTTAAATAAATAAGTACTTACAATATAAATATATATACATCAAAGGCCGAAAAGGGTTTTGAAAAGGAACCTATTAGGGAGTGTAGACCAAGAAGAAGCCGGAGCAGCCTCGGAATCGGAATAGTCCCAAATATTCAAAGAACTGGAAGTGTCGGACTCGGGGGGTTCCCAAATCTTGGAGGGGAAAAAAGCCTTGTCGGGCTCGTTCATTTGGATGCAAAACTGAAGCGAGGAAGGCTTCAAGACCCTACTGTTGGTAGAAAAAGACTTGATATTAGAAGCAAAGGCATTTGCATTTTGGTTTTGTTTCCTGTTAGTGTTGGTGTTGGTGTTGGTGTTGGTGTTAATGTTGGGCACAGCGTTCTCTTTGTCATTGTCGTGAGTGAATATGATCTGTGGGGTCCTGCTGCCTCCTTCGCTGCAGCTACGGCTGTGTTTGAGGTCATTGAGAGGGTTGACATAGAGAGAGTTGTAAGAGGATTGCCGTGGCATTGAGGATTTCTTGCAAACACTCTTCATTGAGAAAAAAAATTGAGTCTTTGCTAGATTGGATTTGAATGCTGTGTCCTGTGAATGTTGTTGCTGTTGGTTCGGTTTTGGAAAGGGTTTTACTTGATTAATGGGATTTGCTAGATATCTTGAAATCAGTCACATTGAGAGAGAGAGAGAGATTTTGAATGGTGGACTTGGATTGAATGTGTTGCTTTAGGAAACATTTGATTTGGTTGAACTGAACAGATTATTCTTGTGACTATGTGTAATGTAAGACTGTAGGAGTTGAAGATGAACAGCTCTGATTTAGCCACGTTAGCAGTATTGGTGGGTACTCACATGATGTTGGATTTAAGAATAGGTAATGGAGCCCACTGGGTATGAAGTGGTGTAGTGTGATTTTGTTTATCTCATCATGCAACTCTGATGGAAGAAAGGATGTTTTGAATTTGAATAGGCATGGGGAATTGTGAGGTGTGGTTTTTCTTTCTCTTTCGTTTTTGGAATCGAGATTGTTTGCGTTTGTTTGTTTGATTGTTTGGTGGGGCTAACGGTAACTATCCGAAGTTTCAAAAACTCTTTTTGCCTTTTTCTCTGTGTGTCTTTTTTGGGGTTTGACAATTAAAAAGAGACACGGGTAAAGAACGAGGAGCAGCGGGAACCATGTTTGAATAAGGAGTAGTAGTACTTACTCATAAAAAAATAAATAAATAAAGGAGTGGTTAGTACTTTTTTTGTTGTATTAGGGTGCGTCCCGTTTCACGAGGAATACATGAGTCACTAAGAGCATTCTCAGCGGAACTGCTAAAACGCAGTTTTTGTTAAAGTAGACGATACTGTACTAAAAAAAGGCCAAAAATCCCTCCCAGCCGGTCATGGGTTTTACACATCTCATTTATACATTGCTACAGTAACATGTAAAAATACATGTTGACTGTAGCAATGTGTATAAATTTTTTATTCTTATTTATTCGGTCTTCTCTCTTCTCTCTCCTCCCTCCTCTCCTTTTCTTTTCTTCTTTTTTTCTTTCCGTTTCTCCCCTCTGTGCTGCTCTCTCTCTACTTTGCCCCTTAGTCTCAAGTCAACAACGGCTCTCTGCTCTGCTCTCTCTCTCTGATCGGCGGCAGCCCAATTTGTGGAGGTGGTTGTTTGAGGACAGCGTCGTTTTGGTGGGTTGGTGGTTGTGGGTTTGCGATTTGCGATTGTGGTGGTGTGGGTTTGTGTTTTGGGTGGTTGCCATGAGATTCGGTGGCGTGGGTTTGGGTTTGCCGGCGTGGGTATGGTGGGTTTGGGTGGTTGCCATGGGATTCGGTGGCGTGGGTTTGGATTTGCCGGCGTGGGTTGTGGTGGGTTTGGGTTTGCCAGCGTGGGTTGTGGTGGGTTTGGGTTGCCGGTGTGGATATCGTGGGTTTTGGGTGGGCCGGCATGGGTGTGGGTTTGCTGGTGTGGGGGAGAGTTTCGGAAAAAAAAAAATGTTATTTAAAAAATTTATAAGATTATTTTAATAGGATGTATTGTAAAATAGAGAATGGGATGTGAGGAGTTTTGTAAAAGTGGTTAGTTAAAATAGAAAAGTGGCTTTTTGAACATGTAAAATAGAGATTGGGTAAAAAATGGGCTGGGAATGCTCTAATATATGATTGAGTGCGTGACATCAAACATAATAATAATATTAAAAAATATATAAAAAATTGCACATATGTTGGTATATGTTAGTATTGTGTTTTCTTAAAGTTAGTCGAGATGTGTATATCTATGAAACGTTGGATCGAATACTCAATGTTATAAATAAAAAAATAAAATAAAAAAATCTTATAATTTTAAAGGTTTAACTAATTAAACCTTATAATTTCAAGAATAACAAATTAAAATCCGAATTCTCAAATCCATTTTCTTTTATAATATGGGAACCAAAAGATTCAGACCAACTACTCCTCTATCTTTCATGCACTGGTTAATTATCAAGCTCAATGACCCTAGGGGTAGCATTAACGAAATTTGTTCTTATAAGTAGAGGTGTCCACCAACGACCCGACCTGACAGAAATCGACAGCCTCGATCGGAACTGAATTGAGTGTTCCAACGGTTGGTTGCAAGTCCTTGCCTTTGAAACTCAAGACAGTCAAATTAGGTGGCAGGTTTTCTATCCCAAAACCGACCTCCGACTGACCCAAGCTACTCACACAAGTTAGATCGCTTTGAAACTTTGCTAGATCTGGTGAAGATCTCAATGAATTTGGTGAGATCTTCGCCGGATCTAGTGAGATTCTCGTCGGATCTGCACGGCCCCATCATCTCCTCCAAACAACTGCAACTGACGTTGGCCCAACCTGCTCAATCCGACTACCTATGTGGATGGTCAACAAATTGCAACTTTATAAACCCGACTCAATCAGGTTAGGTGATGGATTATCCCCAAACCCAACCCGACCGACCCGTGGAGAACCCTAGTTATGAGGAATCGAATTCGCAATTTACACTTTTCTAAATTTCATATTACCACTCATCCCACTACTAGACTATTACATTTGAGTCTTAAAAAACATATATATATATATATATATATATATTATATAGTAAAATTATGTAATCCTCAAAATTAAACTATTTGTTTTAATTTCACGAGACATAAAACATCTTTATATGTGTAACACATTATTATTATGTAGTTGGAATTAACAATTTGAGAAATTTCCTTCAAATTCAAGGTAGCAATTCAAAAAAATATTTTGGTTACTATAATTTTAATCACATGATGGATTTAATAGTTATATGACCTGAAGTAAACTTAGATCCTAGCTAAATTGATTTTAAACTAAGTTACTTCAAGTTAGATTAATTAATCAATTATGCAGCAAATTTTAGAGTTTAACAATGAACACAAATAACCAAAAGTGCAGAAAAGTAAGGAGACAATTATTTGTTCACGCAAAGAAACCCTTAGGATAAATAGAGGGTTTGACGTACCCATCCTCAACAAAAACAAATCCACTATGAATAGAAGTTTTTACAATCAATAAATTACCAAGAGTTTATGAAGTAGAAAAACTTACTAAACGAACTTGTCATATTGCTTCAACCTTTAATTTAACTTTCACAGTACCATATATTTTTCCTTAGAACTGTCCTTTGAACAACAAGTTCAAGATCCTCCTCAAAGTCTTGATCACCAACTATGATGTTGATTTAAGATGTGCGGCACTTTCAATTCATCAATACCCCTGAATTGATGGAGAGGGTTAGGTTTGGTTACACAAACCCCAGGTGTTACAAGAACACAACCTAAACCCTAAACTCACGTGTCATCACCCAAGAAAGTATTCTTAGGTCGCCTCTAATGCTCTAGAGTCAATTTTGCACTGAGTATATCAAATCCGAAATGATCTTGTATATATCAGCAGCCTATCTTGCAATTGGTTGCATGTAGTCATGCATGCACTTATGATTCACTTAAACACAATCAATTGCATGCAGTCGTGATTCTTGACTGATTTGTAATCATGGGCTTGTCTTGAGTTTTCAACTTGATATTCTTAATTAACAATTCTAAGACTCAAAGAATTATATTTTTTGCATGGAATATTAATTTTTTTTTGGTTGAATATGACAATTAAACATGTTGAAATATGGACCTAATATGCCCTAATTAATTACAACCACTTAATCATATAACTCCTTTAATAGTCATAATAAGGCATATGACTTAAGGATGGAAATTAAAATTCGAACTTGCAAGGACCCATCTTGACTAGCCCCAGATGGGGTAAGGCATGTTTTCTTTTTTCCAACCGACAGCAAAAGCAAGGATTGGCTCCCTGTCACCCAAACCATATATATATATATATATATATTAAAAAGGAGGTTTATTTACACATAATCCTCAACATTTGTCCCATGTTTTAAAATGATCTTCGTTCTTTTAAATGTTTCATTTTAGTCCTTAATTTTTGCTCCATGTTTCAAAATGGTTTTTATCATTTAAAATGTTTTCATTTTAGTCTTTATACTTTTAAGCTTGTGTAAAAAATGCCATTTCTCACTTCAGTGGGCCTTCTCACTTGCTCATGTGAATCTTTTTTTCATCACATTTTTCCCTCCAACAGTTAGTGGTAGGGACTTTTTCGACACAAACTTAAAAGTATAAGAACTAAAATAAAACATTTTAAATGATAAAGACCATTTTGAAACATGGACCAAAAGGTTGAAGACTAAGTGTGTAATTAAACCTAAAAAATAAAATATGCTTTTTTTTTTTTTTTCATAAAACTATATAAAAAAATAAAAAATTATTGGTTTAATTACACATTTAGTCCTCAACCTTTGTCCAATGTTTCAAAATGGCCTCTATCATTTTAATACTCAACCTTTATCTCATGTTTCGAAATGGTACATATCCTTTTAAATCTTTAATTTTAGTCCTCAACATTTACCTCATACAAAAGCGAAGTAATATTTCCTTTTAGATTGTAACTAGGATCAATATCCATGTAATTCGGTTTTAGTTCATTTCTTAGACAATGATGTAAATTGACTTTTATTCAAGAATGAGGTATTTCATGAGGGTTTTTTTAATTTCCCTTTTTCAAATAAAATTCAGTTGCAACTCCATTCATAAAGTTCTCAATTTAGGGGCTATGGCATTGTTGGTTTAAGTGACTACATTGAGGACTCAATCACCCCACCAATAATTTTTTGGGATGTGGTTCTCATTGTGGCGACTCCACTTAAGATGTTGAGGTCTAAGTTTCACATAGGATTTAGTGGCCAATCGAATTATGTTGTTTGGATCTATTTGTTACATACTTTTCTTAATATGCCATCTTTGCATGCTCATGCATCATATGCGTGTTTAGTTTATTGCTCTTATGTAACAAATGATGCACTTCCTTAGACTTGTGTACCCATAGGTGAGCTTACCAACCCACCACCTTATACTGCTCGATTTCCCGAATAGGTATATTAAAGGACAAATCTAATCATTTGGACCAACATGACGCTCTTTACATCACAAGTTGAGAGGTATAACGTCCTAGCCTGTGAGTAACTTTAAAGCTAACTTTTGTCCCACATGTAAAAGCCTAATTAGATCATTCTCATATGAAAACTTGGCCCCTATAATTTTGCATCTCATGACTGTTTGTACTTCATCTCGATTACATTTATTTGAATATTTTTTGTTGTCAATAAACTCAAGCCCAATACTTGGCCCATAATTAATAGGAAAGAGATTTAATGCCCAAAGGTGCATTGTCATACAATAAGAGTTTTAAAAACCCAATTTCATATACTACATGTAGTTTAACGCTTTAATTATATCATCAAAGACAATGATTTAGAAGACATTCTATTTCCAATCAAGCTCAATGCCCAAACCCATCAAGTTACAACTCCCAAAGATTCCAACTCAAGCACTCTTAATAGATCAAGAAGGCCCAAATGATGTTATTGGAGACAAAGAACAAGTTGGCCAAGCCTCAGGCTCTCTAAGTGAACCATTATAACCAACCTGATCAAATGTAAAGTTATCAAAAAGTAATAAATTAAATATTTATTCTACCTAAATGGTTGAGACTTGAATTATTACTTTTTGAAATCTCAATATTTAATTTATTAATTTTTGAAAATTTTAGATTTAATTAATTAGTAGAATTTAATTTTAAATCTTAAATTGTGAGATTTAAAATATAATATATTTATTTTAAAAAGGAAAAAAAAAATAATGTTTTCAATTGGATGTTGGAAGGAAGAGATGTTGAAGGTGGAGTGGTGGCGTGGATAGGGCGATAGGGGATGGCATAAACGAGTGGCCTCCATTTTGTCACTCTCTCCTCTCTTCGGATCTTCGTACTCCATAAACAAAAACTCTAAAACCCCCCCAAAAAAACCATGATGTTGTCCCAAGAAGACACTCGTAGCTATGGCCAGCTCACTCACACTCTCTAGCTCTCTCCGTCTCTCATTACCCAGTTGGAGAAACACACACACTGCTGCCAAGCCTACCTACTGCATGGCCACGACCACCACCAAAGTGGTCCCAGCCGTAATCGTTGGCGGCGGACGTGTGGGAAGAGCCTTGCAAGACATGGGCAACGGTCAGGATTTGGTGGTGACGAGAGGCGAGTCCGTGCCCCTCGATTTCGTAGGACCCATCTTGGTCTGCACCAGGAACGATGATCTTGACGCCGTTCTTGATTCCACTCCTCCCTCCAGATGGAACGGTATACCTTACCCATCATTACCCATTATATAAACATATAGATATAGATGGTTTTTCATTGAATGGATGTTGATGGTTGACAATTAATGTAGCAGATTTGGTATTTTTCCAGAATGGAATGCTGGAGCCATGGCTTCAAAGTAAAGGCCTGAGTGATGCTAACCAAGTGTTAGCCTATTTTGCTGTATCAAAGCTTGGAGAAAGTCCTGTGGATGGGAAGACTGATACCAATCCTGAAGGACTAACAGCAGCTTTTGGTAACTGGGCATCAGATGTAGCTTCAAGGTTACATGCTGCTTCCCTCTCTTGCAAGGTAAAGGAACTTTGAAGTTTGAAGTCCAATTACAATATTTTGACATAGAAAAGTAGAATAAATTATTCAATTTTAAACATGCTTGTGTAATGTAAACAACTTTAAGCTAGGTTCTGGATAAGGAAGCATTTCAAAAGCAGATGTTGGAAAAGCTAATATGGATATCAGCATTCATGCTTGTGGGAGCTCGTCATCCAGGGGCAACTGTTGGTGCTGTTGAGAAGGAATACCGCTCTGAAGTAAGTTCTCTTTGGCTTTAATTTCTGATTTCTTTTAAAATGAAATTCCTTCTTTTCTTTGTGTTTTCAGTGACCTCTCTGTTCAATTGGGTGCTCTTTTCTTTCTTAGACTGTAGTGTGTAACCAGTTCACTGTTTTAATGATATTATCATAAAAAAAGACACCCAAGATTTGTTGTATTGCTTATTTTTAAAATGATTTGATATGTTAATTCATATAGGCTTATGATCATATGAGCCATGCCCCAGAAAATTGAAATCGAAATCATACGACTGGATTGTGAAAGGAGACTAAACCATGATCTCAAACTCTTTCTTCAATATCCCATGCATAAAATCTTGGTCTTTCCTTTGTCCTTCAGAAAGCATCTAAGTCTTTAAACATATATGATCCATATAAATTGTTAATTTTTGCATCCACAGGGTGAGGGTAGTGAATCAATAAAATGATTGTTTAGGTAGGTAAAACTTGAGATCAGTGCTTTTATGCTTCCATCAAATGTTGAATGGATGTGATTACATCTGTAATAGATCTTAGGTTGAATAGAACTGTTAATCATTTTAGTTAGAACCATGTATAAGAATTGTTTGCTTAAACCCCATTAATTGGCTCTATTCCAAATAAACCATGAGGGCTGCTTTCTTTTGCCAGTTTTGTTTCTCACATTTCTATATTAGCCTTTCATGGTTACTGGGAAGATCACCTCTTGAACACTAAATATAGGTTTGTGAAAGGATTTATTAGTCCTAGTTTATAAACAAGACTTATTAGTGGTATCAGTGGTTTAGTTCAGTTGAAACTGGGTATTCTGTTCTGTTCATTTAATCCATTCAATTTTCAACAATCTTGGTGGATTCAGGTTACATAGATAATAACTATATTTGCCCCTGTCAAGGAGTAGGGATGGAATCAAGTTTTGTTCTATTTCCTCCAACTAAATTCATTGATATTGTTTGGATTGGGCTTATTGGCTGCTTCTCTTGAGTCTTGCCAATGATAACATTAATTCTCTTGCACATCACTGCTGATTAATTGGAAAAAAAAAAAAAAACTGGATTGAATTATGTATGCCTGTGTGTTTTTTCACCGTGAGTGTATATTCTAAACAGTAGAGTCGAAAGGATGTCTCATATGTCAATTGTGCCAAAGGGTTGTTAAATGAGTGGAATATAATGAATTTAAGCTGCTCTGAGGTTCCCTATGAAATTAAGCATGGAATGGAGCCTAATGGAGGAAACTTTAAGCTCATATTGGTTATGGGTTTGAGAACCAGAATTGAGCTCAGTACTTGACCATCATCATTTATGCTTTTAGGTATCTAGCCTTATTGCAGAACTCGCTTCTGCAGCAGCAGCAGAGAAGGGTTTAATATTTGAAGAAGCCATGGAGGATAGATTATGTGCATATTCCCGAGCTGTTGCCCACTTTCCTACCGCAGTTAAAGAGGTAAAAGATACAATTTACAGATTGCATTTTTAAACATGTCTGCATGATTCATGAACTTAATCTGTTTCTCATTGTTAAGTTTTCCTGATGTTTGTAGTTCAAATGGAGGAATGGTTGGTTCTACTCGCTCTCGGAGAAGGCAATTGTGCAAGGAAAAACTGATCCGTGTCCCCTACATACAGCGTGGCTCAAAGAATTGAAAATTGTCTAGAAAATGGAACTATGAACTATGTATTAAATTGGATATTGATGCTTATAGTGTTCTCTTGTAAGGGTTGGTACTTTTTGATACATGCTTATAGTGTTCTCTTGTAAGGGTTGGTACTTTTTTATACCTGTTCTAAACGAGGTATGTTCCACATCGGAAGTTTTTGGATTACAAAGTCTAATAAAATTAATTGTCCAATTCATGGGAAGCCTGATCCAATTTTCCTATTTGAAATTTTGAACCTGTCCAATTAATTCATAGTCCAAAAGTATATTTCAACTGAAAATAAAGAATTTTTTACAATATAAATGTAATTGTATGAACTATGAAGCATACAGCTCTATCAAATCTGTGCTAAATGCCAAGGCTTTGTAACTTTTTTTTTTTTTTTTTTTCCTTCTAAAATGTGCTATTGGTAACCATAACTAGGCATGCCATGGACATGAACATTTGAGATCAGTATTGCTTAATATTTAAATTAAATGGGAAGAGCGTACCTGCAAAAATGTTTGCACCCAATTCAATTTCTGAGAGCAGGGTAACTTCGGATACACTTGTTACGTATCCTGCAAAGTTATCGAGGTCCAAAGTGGTTCAATTATTGGAAAACAATACCGTTATCTAGTAGGAGATTAGCCAAGATTTGTGTTTTGGGGTTTGGATTACCTCCCGTGTGGAGGGAGACAATGACACAAGGCGTGTCTCTGGAGGGAATCCTTTCCCTTTTTTCTTTTTTGTTAGTAATTAAGGCAAGATACAACTAACTAAACAATACCAGTCTCAAGCTGCCAGGCTGGTTAACAAGTTCAGGTCCAATTTTGTCAGGTTTTAAAAAAAAACTGATGTAAACACTTTTCATGTCAATTCCAAAACATTGAGTGTTAGAGAAATAGTAAAGAATTTCTTATCAAACCCGCCATGGGATTTTTATTGATTTTGAAAAAAATTGTGTTTTGTGGTAAATGTTGTGTCCGTATTGATAAATGTGTGTTTATTATTGTAAAAATAAAATGTGTGAATTCTGGTAGAATTTATGATATTTGTGATAAAGTTAATTATACTAGAAAACTACACACATTTTACAATATCTAACAGACATTTATCAAAACACACACAACATTTTATCAGAACACACCAATATTACAAATTTTGATGCATTTGACGGGATGGTCCCGCAGCGGGACCTAAGAATTTCCGTATTCCACGACTTTAGAGAGAGGAAAAAGCTTTTAGCACATGTCAACTTAAATTTGCTGTTAAATATTTGAATAAAATTGGTACGTCTCTTTGAGTGTGCTTCATCAAATACAATCAAATACAACCACCTGTTTAGTGTTTACCACTTATCTTCCCCAATCAAAACTTCGTTAAAATCTCCAAGGTAGATTATGTAAAGCTACGTGAGTGAGATTGGACCATAGCAAACGGCATTCTATTATATAATACCAGCTGGCACTCGGTTATACGGCATATAAGTTTTATTGATTACTGAAAAAAGAATACATCAAGGACACTAGGCGTGTACTCGGCAAAAAATTAATTTCGAATAGAGCAATAATCAAAAAACTCCAAGAAAGTGAAGAAAGAAAACAAACTAGTGGCAACCATCCAATCAAATAAGGTTTAGAGCAATAAGATCTTCAAGTCTAGAATGTTTCGTTCACAGCCCTTAGAGGTGCTAGCATTTCTTTCTTTCCATAAACACCACATCACACAATGCGGGATAGTGTCCCAAATAATCTGGTTCTTATGCCTCCCCAATTTGCCATTCTAACATGCTAAGACATTGACAATCCTTTTCGGCATCACCCAGTGCATCCCAAACAACTTACCCCAAGAGGGCTATGAATCACTTAGTAGACCAACCACCCTCCTCCAAAGATCCTCCCGTTCTAAGCCATACTTCCATATTTATTTCCCTAACAAGGCTTCATTGAATAACTTCCAATTTCGGACAGGAAAACCCCCATTTGAGATAGGGGAACAAATCATATCCCATTCGACTAAATAAAATTTGAACTCCTCCCTGAGACCTTTCCAAAGGAAATCCCTTTGAATTTTCTCAATATGCTTAGCCACAGAAGCAAAAATAGGAAATAAGGAAAAAAAATTTGTAGGTAGGTTTAAAATGATACTTTTTATCAACGCTAGCCTCCCACCCTTCGATTAATATATCCACTTCCACCTAGCTAACTATCGTTCCATTTTTTCTACAATAGGATCCCAAATGGCGTAGAGATTTAAATCTTGCTCCCAAAGGAAGCCCCATATATTTCATAGGCCATGCATTGGTTTTACAGTCTAATAGACCAACTAGATCCTCAATGTTAGCCACATCTCCCATAGGGACCAATTTAGACTTTTCCAAATTGATACAGAAACCTGAAACAATTTCGAACCAATTAAGAACAAACCTCAAATACAACAATTGAGTAGGATCTGCATTACTAAAAATAAGAGTCTCATCTACAAACAAGTGAGAGACCCACCACCGACTGAGAAACCAGCCAAGAATCTCCTAACAATCGCCTTATGCAACAATTTACTCAAAGCTTCCATAACAATTACAAAAGCATTGGAGATAGGGGATCCCCTTGGCGCAATCCACGTGTGCTCTGGAAAAAACCACAAGGACTACCATTCACTAAGACAGAGAAATGAACGTTAAACAAACAGAAGAAAATCCGACGCCTCCATCTTTCAGAAAATCCACACCTACACAGTAGGTATATAAGAAAGTCCCAATTTTACATGGCCATAGAATTTCTCCAAGTCTAGTTTACATAGAGATCTTGGCTCATAATCTTTCATTCTGCTGTCCAAACACTCAATCTATTAGCCAATGTTTTAGCAGTAATCTTATAGATTTCCCCCCACCAAACTAATAGGCCTAAAATCTTTAATTTCTATTGCACTAGATTTTTTTGGGATGAGAGCTAGAAAAGTGACATTGAGGCTCTTCTCAAAATGTCAATGTCCATGAAACTCTTGGCATACATCCATCACATTGAACCCCACAAAATTCTAACAAAACTGGTAGAATGCTAACGAAAACCCATCTAGCCCTAGAGCTTTATCCTCTTTAAATTTTTTTACCACATTGAAAATTTGATTCTTCAAAAAGAACCCTACCGTGTGGCTTTGGATCGGGCCAGGTGGGGTGGGTTTTTTCACCCCTACTTAGAGCAGGGATCTAAAGACTAACAGTCCGAATTCCGAAGGCTAGCCAGTGTATCTTAACACTTAAACATTACAAATAATAAAAAGTAAACTTGTTTACTAGTTGAGTAGTTGCTATTGTAAAGTCCTGATAGAACCTTACACTTGAGCAACAGCTCATAAGGCAAATTCACGCACAGCTCTATCAGATCTATTGAGTATGTTGTAAGCTACAAGCTAGCTAGATAGCTGTTAAGATCCTCCTAAGATAATTTTAAACAAATATTAAAGGAAAAAGGACTAAGAGTAGTTGAAATTTAATATGTTACAGATTTGACAAATTAGGAACATTTAAGTTATCTGATGAATAATTGTCTATATTATTCTAAATCTCATGCGTTTTAAGAAGAATTGTATGATGATCAAAAGTAGCTGTCAATTATCAGTCTCAAACTGCTCTTTGAAAGATGGAAAGGATGACAGTTGAAAAGTCCAGTGCCTTCACTCCAATATTTTGTTGGCAATAGGAAATATGGGAGTTATATCCACAGGAACCTAAGATACAAGAAAAAATTACAGTAAGTCGCCAGATACAATTAAAAAGATACTATATGCTATATTGAAGACATTTCAGCATATGAGAATCTTGGGGAAGAGAATTAACTTCAAAATTTCTCTTATACCGCTTAAAAGAAAGAACTACACAATTATAGTAATAATTATTTGAATAATAGTGCACTACCAAAATGGTTTTTGTCCATTAATATCCAGATCTCAAGATTGGTCCCCAAGTATACATCCTTCTAATATCCTTGTCATAACAACTATCTCTTTATCAAAGAAAATGGACTCGATTTTATAATGAAATGAACTAGTAGCGGACCCACAAATTATGTGGGAATATATATTAAGAATAAGTTATTTTTGGAATATATATTAAGAATAAATTATTTTTAGAAGAAGTAGACTCACTTAACCAAAAAGGTATTTTAGCACTAAATAATTTTCACCTAGGGAAAGCTATAAGAGGGGGAGAAAGAACATGCGATGAGGAATTAAGAAACACAACACCAAAATACCAAAACTCAACCCAAAGTAAAGCTATCAAAAACACAAAAACTCATAAACCAAGAGCAAAGTTGTAAAAAAAAAAAAAAAAAAAAAAGAATCCTTTAAAAGAAAGAAGAAGAGTAATCACTTTTTTTGTAGGCAAAACATGGACTGAATAGAAGAGAGAGGTGTAGAAAGTAATAACAAATTTATAGAAAAGAAGATGGGGAGAAGAAGAGTAATAAATGGAGAGGAAATGTTGGAGGAAAACGGTAAGGTGTGGAATAATGAAAAAGAGCCACAAAGGGAGGGGAAGAGTTGGAATGGTGAGGTGAGATAGAAAATAAGATTGGGGGAAGGGGGGAGAAGAAGAATAAAAAAAGGGAAAGGAAGGGTTGAAGGAATTGTAACGGTAAAGTGTGGAATAATGGGAGAATAATAGCCAAAAAGGAAGGAGAATGGTTGGAAGAAGAGTAACAGTAAGGTGAGGACGAAAAAGAGTAAAAATAAAAAATGAGGGGATGGATTGGAAAAAGATGGTTGACGTGGAGCAATTAGGGGAGAGATTGGAAAAAATGGGTAGGCACAATGAGAGATTAGCAAAATTGATTGAGATGTATCAACTAAATTTGCTGCTGAAATTTTCTGATTGTCGTTCTGTTGATCTATAATGAAATCCTGCCTTTATTTGGGAACGGGATGGTGAGGGCGAAACATTTGTATAAACAACCACTTTTGTTTCATTCACAAACTTCTGTACATTTTTTGACAATATTTTTTAGTAAGAAAATTTTCATCACAAGTGTGTTCAAAATAATTGCTGAAGCAAACTATTCTTATACCTTATACTAAGATGATTTTACAAATATGATTTCTTAAGCTAAATGTTTAGGATCTCCTCATTCTGTCTAAGTTTTACATAAAACTTCCTCAAACCAACTCACAGACATCTCTCTCTTAGCCCATACATTCATGATAACTTATCCCAAAAGTTTGTACTATTAGAAAAAAATACTTCCCTCACATTCAAGCTCAAATATTCCTACATTGTAACAGGAAAAGTTTAAAACATGGAATTAAGATGCTTTATTAGAGGTCTCAGTTTAAAAACCATATTCTGCTCTAAAAGAACACCTCCTAGCTCCGACAACCCATAGCCGCCATTAACCTCATAAATATCATCAAACCACCATAATCTGTGCCACCCTTCACAGCAAAACACAAACACCATGGTTTACAACCTATTGCCTTATGCAATGATTATGGGATAAGAAAACAAAGAGTCTTCCAACGCCTCAGTATTACTTAATTAGTTAATTAAATAATAGCAAAGTGATATTATGACCCGAGCTTTTTTGAGAATGTGGAGTGTACGGATTCACAGCTTCAGGATTTATTCTAATATGCTATACGACTGGGCCACAGTCTGGGGCTATTCTAGCTCCACTTCTGTTATTTCTTTCTTAGATTCTTTACACATTTCTTCATACATACCTTCAATGTAATTATTCACTGATCTTGTATTCATACTTTATGCACACAAAGTGGTTTTTTCATCAATAAATTGCATTATTACTAATCAAAAAAATATTATAACCTGATCTTTCCTTAGCATACCAAATCAAACCAGTGTTTTAGGTTCTGTTCTGGTGACCATTTTGGTTTGTCTATTGGAACAAAATATTTTGGTTTTGGTGCATTCTAGCATACCGTTTGGGAGAAATAAGTCACTTGTGTAGGGAAGAATAAGTTGGACAGTTATAAAAAAATTGTAGGCAGGTGGCTACTTAAGAAAAAGATAGAGCCACATGTGAGAAGGAAATCTCACAATGGAGAGAAATCCATATCACAATGGATAGAAATTGCAGATAGGCACTATTTAGTAAATTATTAAATACTTTTAAAGAATAACACGGAAAATAGATAATTCACACATAACATACAAATGAATCACACCCAAAAGTGATACGTAACACATTGTTATATAATACAAATAATTTTCTTTCTCATTATCTTCATCATCTGGCCAAAATAAAATAGACTAGCTAAAAACTAGTATACCCTTTTTCATAGAAAAAAAATCCATCCTCCAAAATTTTAACAATCACAAACTAAAATAAATGGTTCAATCTAAAATCTCCATGTAGCTCCAAATATGAAGAGCAATAATAATGAAAATTTGTTAGATCGGGCAATTCGAGAAGGATTGTTCTTAGGCTTCTCGGTTGGCACTTTGGCAGCTAAGTCTTTGATGGTCTCTCATTTGCTCTTTGCAGATGACACCTTGATTTTTTGTGGTGCTGATTCTGAGCAGATTTCAAACTTAAGGTATGTATTTATTGGGTTTGAGGCGGTTTCAGGTCTAAAGATCAATTTAAGCATATCTGAGACTGTTCCTGTTGGGGATGTTCCACACCTCGAGAAGCTAGTGCAACTCTTGGGGTGTAAACAATCCGTTTTACCAATGCAATACCTGGGTCTTCCGTTGGGGCTACTTTTAAGGAGACAGCTATTTGGAGTCCAGTATTGGAAAGGGTGGAGAAGAGATTAGCTAGTTGGAAAAGGCTTTATTTGTCTAAGGGTGGTAAGATTACTCTCATCAAGAGTACTCTCTCAAGTATCCCTACTTATTTCCTTTCTCTGTTTCCTATTCCAGCTAGGGTGGCTAATCGGTTAGAGAAGCTCCAAAGAGATTTTTTTTGGAGTGGGATGAACGAGATGCCTAAGTTTCATTTGGTGAATTGGTCGCAGATTTGTACCCCTCTCCGGGCTGGTGGCTTAGCTATTCGGAATCTAAGGAGCTTTAATAAAGCGCTATTAGGTAAATGGTTATGGCGGTATGGTTTGGAGAGGGAGGTTTTGTGGAGATTGGTGGTTGATGCGAAGTATGGGAGTCTATGGGGTGGGTGGTGTTCGAAGTCTGGCACGGGATCATATGGGGTGAGTGTTTGGAAGTTTATTAGAAAAGGTTGGGACACTTTTCATTCCCATTGTTCATTCCTGGTGGGTGATGGTCAGAGGGTGAAATTTTGGCAGGATTGGTGGTGTGGGGATAAGGCTTTAAATGCTGCCTTTCCGGAATTGTTTACTATCTCTCAGGATAAAGAAGCTTCCGTGGCTGATTTGATGTCTTTCCCTAATGGCCGCCTTCATTGGGATTTCCACTTCGTTAGGAATGTGCAAGATTGGGAGTTAGAGTCTTTGACTAGTTTTATGGATTTACTCTATTCTTGTCATATGGAGGGGGTTGGAGAGGATCGGTTGGGCTGGAGAAATAGAGCTACTAAGGGTTTCACGGTCAAGAATTTTTATAGTTGCTTGTGCCCTTCTCATTCTGCTTCTTTTCCATGGAAGAGTATTTGGAAGGTGAAAGTTCCGCCTCGGATAGCTTTCTTCTCTTGGACTGCTGCCTTAGGGAATCTTTTGACTATTGATAACTTGCGGAAACGTAATCTTATCATTATAGACTGGTGCTGTTTGTGTAAACAAAGTGGTGAAAGTGTTGATCATCTTTTGCTACATTGTTCTTTGGCTAGGGAGCTATGGTCTATGGTGTTTGGTTTGTTTGGGGTGTCTTGGGTGATGCCTTGTCATGTGCTGCATCCTTGGGCTGGTTGGCAGGTCAGTTTTGGAGATACTCGGAATATGGTCGTTTGGCGGATGGTCCCTCATTGCGTCATGTGGTGCCTTTGGAGGGAGAGGAATGCTCGCCATTTTGAGGACTGTGAAAGATCTATAGTAGACCTTAAAATGCTGTTTTTCCAAACTTTGTATGAGTGGGTTTTTTCTTTGGGTCTTTGCTCTATCAATTCCATTATGGATTTGATAGACCACTGTTGTTTCTAATTCCTCTGTTGCTTCCTTGTATACACCTAGTATACTAGGTTTGTTCTTTTAATAAAATTTTCTTACTTATCAAAAAAATAATAATGAAAAATTTAGGAAAAAAAAAATCAGCAACTTAGATTCAATTAACCGACCCCAAAAAATTTGGAATTAAGGTGTGGTTGTTGGTTGTAGTTAGCTTCAATCCCAAAGAGCTAACAAAAACTATGGTGGAAGAAAATATTATTGAGGAGGAAAAAAACAAAAAGTTAGAAGGAATGGAGAAAAAAGAAAAAAGGAGAGCTCAAGGATAGCTTTTGTTTAAGCCATAAAAAATGTTTGGGAACCCTACACAATTGGATTTCCCAAGAAACAAAAAAGATGCCAACGAAACAATTCATTCGCGTGAAACACCCTAACGAATCGTACATTTTATACAACTATTCAATACACCCAAGTGATTTGAAACTTTTTTTTACAAATGTGAGATGCCAGATTCTAATGACCATGGGACCAATAACCTTTTGCATTTATCTCTAAAACCCATAAGTTCAAGTACCTAGTTCAAAGACCCAATGAAATGGCCATAAAATTTTCAATATCAAATTTGCAAATAACCTTAATAATCCTTTTTCATAGTGCCAAATCCAAACATAATTTGCTAGTTACATCATAAGGCCAAAACAAAAGCTTATATCCTTTCCCCAACAAAACTAATTGAATTTTATTTTTTTGAATGACATGCAAAATTAAAACCACTCCCTCTGTTCCCAAAAAAGTGTCCATTTCCTTTCTCGGATGTCTCAAAAGAAGTGGGCACTTTATACAAAGTAAGCACTCATCTCTTCATTTTTCTGTCACCCTAACCTTTTTTAAAAAAAAATCATTATAGGTATATAAAGTGAAAGGCAGTCTAGGATTATTCATTTTCAATGGTAATTGTGCCATTTGGAGCCAAGATAGCAAAAAAAATTATCTTCCTACATTGTCCACAAGTGGCCTTGGAACTTAATTATGTATGTTAATACTAGTTCTAATACAGTGTGATTGTGAATACATGTACTAGAAATGAACAATTGTTATGGTTCATACCTGAATGTTCTCTAATTTCTGCAAAGCAACCTTTAATGGGTGTGTCAATGTACCATATTTCTGAAGAAGTAGATTTGCAGCTACTTTGTCACCTTTTGCCTGTATAGTGAGAATCTCCCTACTCAGGCTTTCAACTGCACCTTCAACCTTTCAAAAGTAGAATTTTTTTTTAAGGCTAAGTAAGGAGAAAAGAAGAGAAACATTGAATAGGAAGTATGGAATACTTATACCCTAGAAAAATCAACAGAAAACGTTTCATCAGGATGCAAAATGAAGGCTCCTTTGTCATATAACCAGTTAAATTGCAGTGCTTGTCCTTTCCTGAAGATAAAAGGCAAATGCATAAGATGCTTGGTGAGTGGTGACAATGCTTAACAGGGGATCATAGGTAAATGCATAAGATGCTTGGTGACAATGCTTAACAGGGGATAATAGGATGAAAAGCTAGCTTACCCATGAGCTTCCTGTAAGCCAAAACGTACTGAGCGGAAGCATCCAGCAAGGAAGGAAATATACATGGACTTCAACAAACTCTTGGAAAGTAAATCCTGGCCTCATCACAGACATAAGAAAGGACATCAGTCTTTTTTTTGATAGGTAAGATAAAATTTTATTAGAAAAGGGAAACCCCCCTATGTGCGCAAAGGATGCACATTGAGGAGAAAATTACACCATCATAGTATTCAGTAAAGACACAATCTTAAGCTTCCCACCATCAACATAAAGCTTCTGAGCTCAATTGCTACAAAAGACCAATAATATATTTATTCCATGGTAAGAATTTTCACACATGCCATGAGATTGGAGCAAATGACCTAACCAAACACTCCATTTATTTTTTTTGATAAGTAATAAGGAAATTTTATTGATAGAAAAAGCAACTAGTACATAAGGAATATACTAGACACGCCTAGCAAATTACACACAGCCATCAATAAAAGCAAAAACAGAGGGGAAAGAACAGCTAGAGACAGCAGCATTCCATTCCATAAGGGTACGAATAATCAGCAACTTCAAATCCGCTGAATGTCGTTCAGCATCTTCGAACGCCCTTTGATTCCTCTCCCGCCACAAGAGCCACATTAAACACGAAGGAATGGCATTCCAAACAACATAAACAGCCCCTTTCCTCCTCCAGCAATGCAGCAGGTCATAAACTGTGGGCGACATAACCCAAGACACCCCAAAAAGACAGAAAATCATAGACCATAACTCCTGAGCATACTCACAATGGAGCATGAGATGGTTCACTGATTCCCCAGCCCTTTTGCACATATAGCACCAGTCCAACACCCACAACCTACGACGACGCAGATTGTCAATAGTCAGAATCTTTCCCTGCGCCACCAACCAAGTAAAAACCGCAACCTTGTGAGGGACACGGCTTTGCCAAATACTTCTCCAAGGGAAATTTGTATAACCATGAGAATTCAGCACCCGGTAATACGATCGCACTTCAAACCGCCCACTAACAGTACCAGACCACCTCAATTGATCCACTGCTGCCCGTTCTAACTTCAGCTGGTATAAAAAGACCATAAGGTCATCGTACTCTCCCATCTCCCAATCCTGAAGAGGTCGCTGTAAAATCACCGACCAAACCATACCTTCAAAATGCCAAGATAAATACTCGGACACCAGAGCCTGTTTATGCAGAGCAATCTGATATATGGTAGGGAAAACATCTCGTAACATCCCCTCTTCGCTCCACCTATCCTCCCAAAACCGGATTGAATCTCCGGATCCAACAGAATAGCGAACATAACGCGAAAACCGAGACCAACCAGATTGAATATGCTTCCATAAACCGACCCCATGGCCTCCCCTAACCTCCTTCGAGTGCCACCCATCCCTATCACACCCATACTTTCCAACAATGACCTGCCTCCAATAAGCATTCCGCTCATTAGCAAACCTCCAAAGCCATTTACCCAAGAGAGCCTGATTAAAAGGGACAATTTGCCGCAGCCCCAAACCACCTCTCTTAATTGGGGCACATATAGTATGCCAATTCACAAGGTGATACTTGAACTCATCCCCAAGACCACCCCACAGAAAGTCTCGTTGGAGCTTCTCAATCCGATGGGCCACACTCGCCGGAACCGCGAACAAAGATAGAAAATATGTAGGCAAACTGGCCAGGGTACTCTTAATCAAAGTAAGCCTACCTCCCTTAGAAAGATAGCTTCTTTTCCAACCCGCCAATCTCCTTTCCATTTTCTCCAAAATAGGATTCCAAATGTCTTTTGATTTATGTCTAGCCCCCAGAGGAAGCCCCAGATACTTCATAGGAAGAGAGGCAATCCTACCTCCAAGCACATGCACCAAGTTTTCCACATCCGCCACTGAACCAACTGGAACAATTTCAGACTTCCCCAAATTAATACGCAACCCGGAAACTGCCTCAAAGCACAAAAGCACTCCCTTCAAATACTGCAGTTGATCCCGACTAGCTCCACAAAAAACCAAGGTATCATCAGCAAATAGCATATGGGAAACCTTCAAACCAGACGCATTGGCATTATCCACAGCAAAACCCTCAAGATATCCCCTAACCACCGCCCTATCCATCAACCTACTAAGGGCCTCCATGACTAAGACAAACAGCAAAGGAGACAGAGAGTCACCTTGTCTAAGCCCTCTGGAGCTAGGGAAAAAACCACAAGGAGTCCCATTAATCAATACCGAAAACCGGACTGAAGAGATACAGAAGTGAATCCAATTGCGCCATTTAACCCCAAAGCCACACCTTTCCATCAGAAACATTAGGAATTTCCAATTAACATGATCATATGCCTTCTCCAAATCCAATTTGCAAATCAAGCCAGGAATGCCAGATTTTACCCGGCTATCCAAACTTTCATTTGCAATCAACACCGAGTCCTGGATCTGCCTACCTTGAATGAAAGCGTTTTGGGAAGGAGATAATAACGCCCCCAAAACCTCCCTAAGTCTGTTTGCCAACACCTTGGAAATGATCTTATAAATGCTACTAGTAAGACTAATAGGACGATAATCCTTCACATCCGAAGCTCCCACTTTCTTAGGAATGAGAACCACAAAAGTCGAGTTTAGACTCCTCTCAAAGGCTTCATGCACATAGAACTCCTGAATGGAATCCAACACCTCCTTTTTAACCACATCCCAGCAATGATGGAAAAAAGCAAGAGTGAACCCATCCGGGCCTGGAGCCTTCTCCCCACTGATTTGCTTCAAAGCAACAACCACTTCCTCCTCTGAGAAAGGCCTCTCTAAATAAGTAGCCTCCTCAGCCCCTAGAGAGTTAAACTCCAAACCCCCTAATACGGGTCTCCAAGTCTCTCTCTCAGAGTAAAGATCCTGATAAAAATCAACAATCCCCTCACGAATCTCATCCTGAGTTTCCCACTTCAACTCCCCATGCATCATACTCTCAATGCAATTATTTCGGCGATTAGCATTCGCAGTTCGGTGAAAGAACTTAGTGTTTTTATCCCCCTCCTTCAACCATTGAATTCGGGATTTCTGCCTCCAAGACACCTCATCTAACAACAAAGTTCTCTCCAACTCCGTCTGAGTATTCAGTCTATGGATTCTATCATCCCCAGTGAAAAGGCCCTGATTTTCTTTAGATTCCAACAACTGTAACTCCTTCATTAAATTCAGCTTCTTAATATGCACATCACCAAAAGACTCTTTATTCCACTTCTTAATGTCTTCCTTCAACACTTTGAGTTTACTAGCCAAGACAAAACTTGGGCTGCCTTGAAACTCATAACTCCCCCACCACTGCCTCACATTCCCTGTAAAAGCCTCATGACGCAGCCACATATTCTCAAATTTAAAGTACGACTTACCCCGAATGTAGGTACCACTATCCAATAAAATTGGACAATGATCTGACACAAATCTAGGTAAAGCCTTTTGCACCAAATGCGAGAATTGGTCCTCCCAGTCTGTGGACACCAGGAATCTATCAAGCCGAGATTTAGAAGGAGGATCTTGGTTATTTGACCAAGTAAATTGACCTTCCAAGAGAGGAAGATCTATCAACCCGAGCTCAGCAATAAAATCCGAGAAATCTGTCATAGCCCCTGTAAGTCTTCCTTCCCTCAGCTTCTCACTAGGAAAACGGACGACATTAAAATCCCCACCTATACACCACGGAACACCCCACCAGCTTCAAACACCAGCCAACTCTTCCCATAAAATAACACGATCTACATCCACATTAGGACCATACACCCCCGAAAAAGCCCATTCAAACTGATCCTGCACATTCTTAAATCTACAGGAAATAGAGAATTGACCTTTTACACAATCTTGGACTTCTGCCACACGTTTATCCCACATGATCAGAACTCCCCCAGAAGCACCCTCAGATTCTAGGAACTTCCAATCAGCAAACCGATTGCTCCACAGGCTTCGCACAATTGCTCTACTTACAGTCTCCAGTTTAGTCTCTTGCAGACAAATGACCTCACCCTTCCACAGCTTGAGAGCATTCTTGATCTGGGACCTCTTTACTTTGCAATTGAGGCCTCTAACATTCCATGATATTAGTCTTAGATACATTGAGAATATGCTGACCCACGAAATCTACGACCACTGCCTTGATGCCGAGAAGCTCCGTAATTAATCGATGACGTTAAATTCCTCAACTCTCGTAAGCCCTTGCGAGCTTTATGCTGATTCGTACTTGCCATCGTTCTAGAAACCCCCGGTTGCCTCCACCGTCTCTCTATTGCTGTAAACAAAGCCATTGCCTCATTCTCACATCCTTCTATGGAAACCCCCATCTGTTTGCTAAAATCCTCCATATTTTGTCTTACCCACTCCGACTGATCACTTTGGGTATACTCACCTCGGTATGAATTAAGAGGTGATATATCGAGCAAACTCTCCTCTGTTGAATCTTCTCGGAGAGTACCGCTCGGAACCACCGCAAGGCAGTTGCTCGCAATACACCCCTCGCTCTCTGCCTCATCCAGGCCACCGGTCCTTTCCATATTTGAATCACCCAATAGCAAAACCGTAGGAACCTTACCTGGCCAGAAAGCCCAATCGCCGGCGACACCCCGTGACACACCAAGGTTGATGCCGACGTAGTACTCAACTCGGAAGTGACGGTCTTCCCCTCTGGTACTCCGACACATCAAGAACTCCAGTTCTTGTGAGAAAACGTGTATTGACGGCGTGAAACCCACCGACAAGGCTCCAGAAACATCTATTTCCTCTACGCCGTCGTTTTCCTTACTAATAGATTGGGCCGTGTCCTTATCCTTTAATGGGCCTCCATCTACCTTTTCTGCCCCCCCTTTCTTAGGCACCCAAATTTGTTTGGGTTTAGTCACCGAATTAGAAGACTCCCCCCACTCGAATTGTGATGGGCCCGAAAAAAGATCTTCAACTCCCACTTGGATCATCGTGTTGGGCTTACTAATAGCCTGGCCCAAATGCGGTTTACTTAAGCCCGTTTCAGCAACTTTCGTTGCCTGCCTATCCCACATAACCGTACGCTTCCCCTCAACGCTAACTGTAATCCTTAAGTTTTGAGATACCGAATCTTTCCCAAATCGACGAAACGGATTCACCCCCAGAAACTTCGCCTGAGATTTCGCCTTAACCTCCTTCTCATTGGTATGCGTGATTTCCGTCGATTTCAAAGATTGCAAAATGGGATTATGCGCCGTCAACGTTTTGCCCTTCGCGGTTTGCTTTTCGGTCGCCGGAAGTCTCAGAGAATCGGCATATGTCACCGCCGGCCCCAACCTCTCCTTTGCCGGAATCCGTTTTTGAATATTCTCCTCTGTCGCTTTCATATAACCCTTGGTATCGACCGGAATCGGGTTTAATAATAGTTCTAACTCCTTGTTAAAACCCCGCCACCCGCTTTGCTTTTGCCCCTCCGGAATATCCAATCGGCCCTTGCACCCACCCCTGCCATAATCTGCAATCTCGAGATACCTACCACGCTTGTTCTCAAACCTACGAATAACATATCCCTTGTCTTGCTCCCTGAACGTACGAACAAAAGCTTGCTCTGTTTCCCTAACAATATTTTCCGCAATGCACTTTCCCAGCCATCGAGCTCCTCCCTTGCCCATGGTAACCGAGTGCCTCATATATCTCCTAGACTCCAACAAACTCACTGCATCTACACCATCGCCCTCCCTGATCAAATCGAATCTCTTGGATTCAATGCGAAAACTCCTCACTCCACCCATATTCCGACGAACCACCCTTACGGGTGATGGGAAATGGGTCAACTCTCTCTCTCGTGTCTCACACTCTCTCGTGTCTCTGTTCACCCCAAATGGTCACCAAACACTCCATTTATAAGGGGTGGATGTACCATTTAGCCCTAAGGCTATTGACAAAAAGATAGATGTTAATTTTTTTCTTTTCTTTTCTTTTGGCCCATTAAGCCTATGGTCTCCAGGCAACAATAGCCCTGTCCCTTCTCTTAAAGCCCCCATTCCCAAGTATAGGTGGGATTTGATCATCAGCCGCTTGTACTGTAAATATGATATTGATAGGAGACTTTACCAACTAAGCTATCCACGCTGACCTATATTATTTAATACTTTGAGATTAAATTACAACATTTATCATCCTTCAGTAACAAAGAAAACATACTTAAAAAGCTAATGCTACTGAACATTCAGTGTAAGTAATAACTAAAACAATGATATAAATAACCATTAAGCAAGTCCTGTTCATATATGCACTTTAGGTAGTAAATTGCACTGAAAAAACTCGTTCAAAGCATCCCATATAGCCAGTGAATGACCTGGCAGATTAGGAACCGTAGTGCCCAAAGGCCAACTATGTCAGCTTTTGCTTCTTCCAAAGCAGAGTGTAGTTCTTGCAGTTCCTGTATCAAAAGGTAAAATAAAAATCAAGGCAAACAGAAATAACACTGCTTCTTTAATTCAAAATTAACAGACGAATATGAAAAAAAAAAAGAGGATGAAAATAGAAAAGAAATTAAATCAGGACGATAAAGTAGTCAAATGCCAATTTTAAAGTCAGCAGTGTTAAATTTTAAAGTCAAATGCCAAAAAGGATGAGTTCCAAGAGGTGTTTTTCTTCAATTAAAATTTCTTACTTATCAAAAATATATATATATATCTAAACAAGTTCCAAGACTAAAATGAACTAGGTGCAAAGCCAAAGCCAAAGAAAAAAAGGTGAAACCAAAAGAAAAAAAGAACTATCTTTAAAAAGGAAATTCATCTAACTAACCAGTCTGACTGTAGACTTTTGACCATTTGGAAGTATTATGGTATGGGGCCCGATCCCATGGCAGCACTCATGGCAAATTGTGTGAGTGAAGAATGATTCAAAATCTACAAGTTCTCGTTGTTCTTTTGTAATACAAACATCAGCTATAGGCTGAAGAATATGCTTGAACCTGATTAGGATAGGAATGTCACATTTTTAAAAATTTCTCAATAAAAATTGTTTAAATTTCAGGAAAGGAAGCAATAATGGAGATCAATTCATCAAAATAAGATTAAACATAAGACTGTAAACAAGCATAATGTAGAAATTTCAAGGAAAAGAATTGTACTTAGCCTCTGAAACATTCTTAAGCATGACCATTGATGTTCCTCGATCATTTACAATGCGCTCGTCATTTGGTAAATTGAAAGCAACAGTTTGAGGACCCTTTACATCCTGATGCAAAATATAATCTCATCAACATTTCAGACATATAATGATACACTTACAGGGTCACACTTAGGTCCCGCTACGGGACCAGTGTTAATTTTGATAAAATGTGTGTTTTGTGGTAAATGTTGTGTCCGTAGTGATAATGTGTGTCTATTGTTGTAAAAATAAAATGTGTGAATTCTGGTAACATTAGTGATATTTGTGATAAACTTAACTTTACTACAAACTACACACATTGTATCAAAACACACACAAATATTACAATTTTTGACACCTTCGGAAGGATGGTCCCGCCGTGGGACCTAAGTATTTCCGACACTTACACTAGAACAATCTAAATGATTAAAAAAAAAAAAAAAGAAGGTTAAGCAAACTATAGTTGCAGTGTAAGGAATATTATTCCAATTATCAATATAGACACACACAAGCACATGTATGCGTGTGTATGCATGCACGCGCGCACACGCACACACACATAAATTTCATCACTCTATAACTATTCATTGAAAGAGTATTTTGACAAATCAAGAGTTGGATTACATTATCTTCTTATACCCTCCATGCTTGCAAACATTGTGACTATTATAATCAATATGCATGTATGTTGCATCTAAATAACATGTTGGATAATAAAAATTTATACATTGATCAATAAATTAGCCTATATTGAAAGACAAAGTTCAGAATTCAGATAAACTAGGTTTGTTTTGTTTGTCAAAAATGACATGTTTTTATAAGGGATTGTCCAACTCCCAACCAACCCTAAACCATGCTCCATATACTAACAAGATTGTCAATGAAGAGAGCAAGATTAGATCAATGGGAAAAGAAAAAAAAAAAAAAACAGTTACAAGAAACTTACAATAATGTCAAATTAATGCACATAGACTCCAAAATGGGCCTATTTAAATTATGAGATACTACTAAAGATGAACAGAAACCACAATTCTGCTTTGAGGACACAGATTTTGATTACATTGGTTGTCATGATGTGACAGTTACTGAAGCATCATTTATTTTTTTTTGATAGATAACAAGGATTTTATTAATAAGAACAAAAAACATCCTCTAAGTGCATAAAGCATGCACTAGGAGGAGCAAAGAATACAAGAAGGAGAAAAAACACTAAGACAAGCTCAAAGAAACTACAAACTCAGCAAGAGAGAGGGCTGATGTAAATCCCCCAACCCGAGCCCAGTCAAAAAGAGTCCCAAAAAACAGCTCAATGAGTTTGGACTGGGAATGATCTTTATCCTCAAAAACCCGACTGTTTCGCTCTCTCCAAATAATCCACATTAAGCACAAAGGCACCAGATTCCAAACCGAGGAGTTGTGTTTTCCAAAACAATTATACCAACCATAGAGAAGGTTAATAATATTATTCGGAAACACCCAAACCACCCCGAAGGAACGCAAAACAGCATACCAAAGACCAGAAGCAAGGCTGCAATGAATCAGAAGATGACTCCCCGTCTCCCCATCCATTCGACACATACTACACCAACCAGCCATGGTATAACCACGACGCATCAGATTGTCACAAGTCAGAATCTTCCCCCAAGCAGCCGACCATCCAAAGAAAGAGACTCGTCTTGGAGCCTTAACTCGCCAAATGGCTTTCCAAGGGAATTTAATATCCTGAGCTCCATCTATAACATGATAGAAGGACTTGGTATCAAAAATCCCATGATGCCGAGGCTTCCAATGCATAGAATCTGGACCAACTGAAGTAGGAAGCCGAGAATGGATAAAATTAAAGAAAGTGAGAACCTGATCAACCTCCCAATCATTAAAATCTCGAATGAATAGAATGTCCCAGGTTCTGCCACCATTAGTGCCCGAACTCACCAAGCTAGAGGCAATGGATGCATCTTTAGCTAATGCACAAGTAAAGAGCTCTGGAAATTTCGTTTTAAGTGGAACATTTCCGCACCATTTATCATGCCAAAATCGAATCCGATTACCCAAACCAGCAACCAGCTCCACATGATGATGGAAAAAGTCCCAACCAGAAAGAATACCCTTCCAAAGACAACACCCGTGAGTCCCTCTAGCTTTCTTAGAGATCCAGCCACCCCACTCCTCCCCATATTTGGCCACAATCACCCTTCTCCAAAGATGATCCTCCTCTCTCCCAAATCTCCACAACCACTTGCCTAATAGAGCCTTATTAACAACTTCCACTTTCCTCACTCCCAAACCTCCCTGCGCTACCGGAGAGCAAACAGTATTCCAGTTAACAAGATGATGAGTAAAACCATCCCCTAATCCACCCCAAAGGAAATCACGCTGAAGCTTCTCAATTCTCTTTGCCACCTGCTTCGGAATTGTGAACAGAGATAAATAGTAAGTGGGGAAGCTGGAAAGAGTACTCTTCAACAAAGTCAACCTACCACCTTTCGATAAATAGATTTTCTTCCAACCAGCCAGCCGCCATTCAATCTTCTCTAAGATAGGATTCCATATCAAAGAAGCTTTAAAAGAGGCACCAAGAGGCAGGCCAAGATACACCAAAGGAAGAGTGCCTGTACGACAACAAAGAATATCTGCCAAATGAGGAAGATTAGGAACCGTCCCCACAGGAACTAATTCGCTCTTACCCATATTAACACCCAAACCAGTCACCGCCTCAAAGCAAGTCAACACCATACGAAGATGAAGAAGCTGCTCCGGGTCCGCATCACAAAAAACAATAGTGTCATCTGCAAATAAAAGATGAGATACAGATATACCTTCACCCGGAGAATTTCCAGCCCTAAAACCAGTAATGAGCCCCGCCTCCTCTGTCCTATGAAGCATCCTACTCATAACCTCCATGATTAAGAGGAAAAGAAGGGGGGAGAGCGGATCCCCTTGACGAATACCTCTAGAACTCTCAAAAAAGCCCGAGGGAGAGCCATTCACCATGATAGAAAAACGAACTGTGGAGATACAAGTTCTAATCCACTGAGTCCATTTACTACCAAAACCCATACGGTGCAACAAATATAGGAGGCACTCCCAGTTTACATGGTCATATGCCTTCTCGATATCAAGCTTGCAAACCACACCTGGAAGACGACATTTGACTCGACTGTCCAGGCATTCATTCGCAATCAAGACGGAATCCAAAGTTTGTCTACCCCCCACAAAGGCATTCTGAGACTCAGACACTAGGCCATCCAACACCTTCCTTAACCGATTAGCCAATACCTTCGCCAATATTTTGTAGACACTTCCAATAAGACTAATAGGCCTGAAATCCCGAATATTGACCGCATTCTGTTTCTTAGGGATAAGAGTGACAAAAGTGGCATTAAGAGAGTAAGCGAAAGTACCTTTCTCAAAAAACTCATCAAAGAAACCCATTACATCAGTCTCCAGCACTGCCCAACACTTCTAAAAGAAAGCCATGCTAAATCCGTCCGGCCCTGGAGATTTGTCCCCTTGAAGATCCTTAATAACCTGAAGGATTTCATCCTTCTCAAAACGAGAGACCAGCATACTTCGATCCATATCACCAATCATAGAGAAAGGCAAATCATCAACAAGAGGCCTCCAGGCTTCATTCTCCGTATATAGGGAGGCATAATAGTCCACTGCCTTATTCCGAATATCAGAGTCCGAAGTATACAAAGTACCATCCACCTCTAATTTTTCCATAAAATTCCGGCGCCTATTAGAATTCGCCATTTTATGAAAAAATTTGGTATTATTGTCACCCTCCTTAAGCCAAAGCACCCTCGATTTCTGCCGCCAAGAAGTCTCCTTAAAATGAGCCAGCTTATCCAACTCCAAAAGAAGAGTCCCCCTAAGGTCTCTTTCAGAAGGAGAAAGCCCCCCACAACTCTCTTTGCGATCCAAGACTTCCAAATCACAAAAAAGTTGTTGCTGCTTCAAGTCCACATTTCCGAACACTTGATAATTCCACTGCTTCAAGTCCTCCTTAAGAGCCTTCAATTTTCGGGCTAAAATCAAGCTAGGCGGGCTAGCGAAAGAGTAACTAGACCACCAGGCTGCAACTCTATCCACAAAACCAACATCCTGCAACCACATGTTTTCAAACCGAAAGGGAGACTTACCTCGACACATGCTGCCCACTTCTAAAAGAAGAGGAAAGTGATCAGATAAAGGACGCGGCAACAGTTTTTGAGTAACATCAGGATATGCATCCTCCCAGTCTGATGAAATCAAGAACCTATCAATACGCGACATTGCTGGGTTCGCTGAACCATTACTCCAAGTATAAGGACCACCTCCTAAAGGTAAATCCATCAACTGAGATGATTCAATAAACTTCGAAAAATCCAGCATGTGCGGGATTATTCTAGTGCAACCCAACCGTTCACTAGGGAAGCGGATAACATTAAAATCACCAAAGACAACCCAAGGTATGCTCCATGTGCTATAGACAGACTTCAGTTCCTCCCACAGCTCACTACGAAGCAAATCATTCGTAGGACCATAAAGGCCAGATCCAACCCATTCCAGACCATCAGCCACACTCTTCCAGTGGCAAGAAACAGAGAAGGTTTTGACCATTGAATTTATCTTCTCCAACACCTCGTATCCCATATCATCAGAACCCCACCAGCCGAACCAATAGCTGGCAGGAAGTCCCAATCAACATAGGGAGAACTCCATAAACTCCGGACCAACTGAAGATCCACCACTTCTAACTTTGTCTCCTGCAAACAAACTGCATTACACTTCCAGCTTCTAAGCCAGTGCTTAATTGACTCCCTTTTTTGCGGGTTATTTAAACCCCTTACATTCCAAGAAATGAGTCGTAGCTTCATAAAGAAACAAAATGTCCCTTCTATAACCAAAACACTAACAATCATTAGCACACAGGGTGACGACCATCATAATTGACAGTAGAAACTAACCTGCGGAGCTCACGAGCACCTTTAGTACCAGACGGGGGTTGACGACGAGCACCTCCCTTTTCCTTATGTAAAAACCGGTCCGCCTCAATACGTTGTAACAGAGCCAAACACTCTTGTTCGTGGCTCTCAATTGGGAATCCCACTAATTTGCAGAAACCACGATGGCGTTGCTTAACCCAAACTGAGGGCTCCAAATGAGCACCATTTTCTACACTCCCAGTAGAGCCAATCATCGCCAAAGGCTCGCATCGAAGTGGTGATTCTTCCCCTATCGGTTTTTCGGCGAGAATTAGAGGAAGAACAGTCATAGGCTCATCTACTTCCTCATTTATCGGTTCAATCAGAGACTGAGAAGTTTCTCCAATCTCGAAAACCCCATCATGAAGCTCGGGATAAAACTCCATCGGACCATCGAACTCCATCAACGCCAAGTCAACCCATACCGATGAAGGAGACGACGAAGCCATACAAACAATCGCCATCTCCGGAGTCTCGCGCATCTCCGGCGTCTCGCGAGGAGGATCGGTGTCGTCGGCTTGAATCTCGTCGTCCGAGGAACAAGAATCACTATCGGCAGCTTGAGCTTCCGACTCGTTGACGGTGGGGGAAGATTCCAGACTTGGGTCGACCCTCTCCTGATCGTGGCTTAACCCATTAGCTAAGGCCTGGGCTTGTGTTACGGCCCGAGTGATCTCTTGGGCCAAGCCAATAGCTTTAGTTCTAAGGCCCACCCATTCAGCCCTTCTTTTCCCATCCACCCCTTTAGTTATACGCAGCGTTTTGTTTAGAGGCTGCCATTCAAAATCGTGAAGACGGGTCGGGCGAGGGGCATCCGGGTCCAATCTAGCACGCGGTAAACCAGCGTTCGTTGACCCTTCTGGTTGCTTTGAAGAATCGCGAGTATCACGCGATTTCAAAATATGGGATTCCGAAACCGAAGCCTTTAATCCATCGCGAGAATCTCTCTTCTCCATATTGGGTTCTCCTTGACCGTGATACGATTTTCCGGTGTGGTGCTTCGCCGGCAAGGCCGTATCAGGGAAGAAGAAGTGGAGCTCCTTCACAAATCTATCCCAATGCTTACCCCGAAATCCCTCTGGAATGCGAATTCCACCACGTTGTGCCCCGCCATGGTACTCACATAATTCCACAAACCTCCCTTTCTGGTTTTGCAGGCAGCTTAGTTCCAAGGTACTGTACTCTGTCCTTAGAAATCGAAAGAAGCCCTTCAAATCCTCTGTTTGCCTTAATAACTCCCAGGTATTAATCAACCAGTGAAGGCTCTTCAATCCCAACCATAAGGACCCTATAAACCGTCCCCTCTTTTCGATGATATGATATGGAGCTGTACGACCCCCATCATAGTCAAAAGAAAAAAGTTTCGCACCCACGCGAAAAGAGCATACTCGAGAACCCAAGGTGCGGTGATTACCCGCTTTTTTTTTCTTCATGTTAACCCATTTAGGATGAGGCAATGTTGGAAGAGGCTGTGTATGGGTGATCCTAGGATTGGTTTGAGGATATATTTGTTGAGTGGGGGTGATAAAGGTTTTGGGTGGATATTGATAATGGGGGAGTGGCCATCCTATGGTGGGTTGTGAGGGGAATGAGCCAAAGCAGGGAGGTGTGGGAGGGAGAAGGCCTGGGTGATGGTTAGGAGGGATAATGGGATTGGATGAGGGAGGAGGAGGGAAGGAGGTAGAGACGAGAGGGGGAGGGGGAGGGGGGAGAGGGAGAGCCATCTTGGGGAAAAAAGTGCTGAAGCATCATTTATCATATTCGTTATTAATTAGAAAGGAATGAGTTGCTCATTATGCACTGCAGATGTCTTACAATAACTTTCATTTTAACTACTCGTGCTTGATTCATGTTTTTTGAGTTTCCTAGTTTAATTATCATGGAATATAGAATAATAAATTTGGGCAATTAATGCAATCATCAAGAAATGATTTTTTTTTTCAAACATTCTACAAGCTCACCCCTGCATTATAAAGAAGCTGAATGACCCGAATAGGGGCAGCAATCACATCTTCTGATTTGTACTTGCTGTCCAATGGGAGATTTTGTTCCAGAATCTATAACAATAAAATCCTTTTAGAAATTGACTGAAGTAAAAATAGAGGGGTAAAAGGAAAGCTATTACAGCTATGGTAGGTCACTGGCCCTTTAGCCAAGTGGAATTTGCCCTTTTTCTCACAGGAGGAGGTCCACACCACAGTTCAACCCCTTGTAGGTTGGGTTTATGAGGTTACAGTTCTTCAACCAATTGAGTGGAGAAAGAAAAAAGGAGGATCTATAGCGAAAAACAAATATACAAGAGTACCTTCAAATTATCACCAAAGAGTTTAAGTTGAGCAGTTGCTTTGTCATCCCGAACTCCAATAAATGCTTCAAATGTTGCCTGCAATTAAACGTAATGCATCTATTAAGCTACATGTGCTACATAGTAAAGTGAACAAGAACATGAATTCCAGCTTCAGAAAAAAATATAAAGCAGGGTCATCCTTTCTACAAAGTTTACTTTTTGTTCTAGACTCCTCTCACCATGTGTCTCTCAGAAACTTTAACATTATCCTTGCTTGAGCAATCATTTCACCCACATTTGAAAAGTCTAAATAAGGATACACCAAAGCTTCTTCTCTTCAGCTACCACAACACATCAAGAAACATTTTCCTTAAAGTAGTTTCCCCACACCATGCATCATGCCAAAATCATATCCTTCAACCATCTAGGGCCCGTTTGGTATTGCTATAGGAAGTAGAGCTTAAGCGTTTAGAGCGTTTGGCAAACTACAGTGATAGTCTGTGAAGTTGTTACCTCCATTAGGTAACCAAAATGATAAAGAGCTTTTTAGGTGTGAGAAATGACAAAAGAGGACATAATAAAAGTGATTTGTATTTTCATACTTGAACCCAATTAGTTCAAATAATGGCCAATATTTATTTAATTATTATTAATATCATTACTATTATTATTAGCTCTCTCTCTCTCTCTCTCTCTCTCTCTCTCTTAAAATGGGTGAGCATTGAGTGTCATTTTGAGAAATGAGCATGGGCATTTAACACTAAAGTTCGGAAAAATGAGCATGGGCATTTTCATTCTTAAGCATGACCATTGATGTTTTTCGATCATTTACTATATGTTGTGCTAATGTCCATAGGAAATATCTGGCAGTGGTGGAGTAAAACTAGAGTGCACAATGGGGCTCATTATCATTCCAAAAAAGGACGGATGGTAGAGGTTGGAAGGGTTTTGGACTGGAGTTGAGATTTTTTCTTGATTCTAGTCAAGGCATGAAAGCAGGAACTAATTTGGGAACAAGGCAATTCCAACTACGGTTGGTAATGTCCCCTTCAGGGAGTAGAAGAAAACCCTCACCAAGGACTTAGACCTAACAATGGCTTCTTCAATCAAACAATGCACTTGAGCGACTGACATAAAATTATCAGTGGAGAATCCCATAGAGCACATGTAGATGCTAGAATTTCTCTAGATATGCAAGTGAGTGTTTCTAATGCGTCAAAGTCAGACGTGGAGAAGTCAATGGTAGAGCATTAATGTAATGATAGAAAAAGTTGCAATGAATGCAAAAGATATACACGACGAGTTGTTCTAGGCAAGGGCATGTCAAAAAGAGGGCATAAACTTATAGAAGAAGATGCAGAATCTCCATCTGATGGAATGTGGAAACAGTAGAACTTCACAGAGAATCACGAGGGGACGAGATTTTGACTTCTATGTGTATCAATTACCTGCTTTTTCAAGAGTTTATCCATTTTTACATATGCTTTGTACAATGGCTATATGCAAGAAATAGGCAAATTATAAACCTTCCAAAAAGAATGCGTTTTAAGACCAAAATGCTTATGAATGCAGAATACCAAACTTTTTGATTGATAAGCAACTAACACACCCCATGGAACATGAATGCATGACCTCATCAACCATCCTCATTCTTATGGGTGGAGGTGCCAAAAGGCTGTTGGCACTTGGCATATGCACTATACCAACTTAATGTTCATAAACAACCGCAATCTTACACTACAATTAAAGATGACGAGCATGAAAGCAAAATCAACGTATCTGTGTGAATAATACCTTGTACCCAAAAAGTGTATCTTCATATGTCTCGTAGGGACCAATAGTAACATCCAGCTTGGAATCCTAGACCAAAAGGAACATAAAAGGTCATTAAAAAATTCCTAGTTCTTAACAGTTGTCAAAATATGAAGCATCATTAATAGTGAAACCAAAGAGCTCTTACGAATAGCAATTTAAAAAAAGCGAAATCGCAATTGCAAAGAACTGGTTACTATTCAGAGAATAGCTACAATGAAGCATCACAAATTAAGTCTTTTGTGTTTTCTATATCATTATACTTCTTTGTTTCCTATATCCACATATAAATTTATTTTATAACTTAAGATGCAAGTAGAAGTTCAACCAGATGCCTTGACTAGACTCTTATAGCTTGGTAAGTGGTTATAGAAACACATTCCTTTTGTGCTTTCTCCTCAGCCTAGCCTATCTGCCCTTATCTTTTCTTTAATAAGAGTTCGATGTCAATGAAAATGCAATTGCTTCAAAATACCACGCTGGACGAAATGAATCATGAAAATCAACAAAAACGGTGAATAGGAGTGCGTAACCTTCAAAAAAGAAAACCAAACAAGGGAAAAAAATAATCCTGATTTGAGTTAAGCATACCGGAAACCATATTCTATATGCAAAGAGACTAATAGTAATCTCAACCAACTAGATGTTATGGTAATTCTAGGAATGACCAGTATTGAATACTGGAAAACATTTTGAAAAACTAGAAATAGATCTTCCTTCAGTAGGAAGAGAATGAACGTTAATTTGATCTTGATCCTTTTGAAGCAAAAGGAGGACTACGATAGCATAACAATGGGCTTATTGTCTTAATAAGATTAGCATTCATCATAGTTTTTCCATAAATCTAATAAATTCATAACATAGAAAAAGGGTGCTGCAATATTGGTCCAAAATATTTGCAGAGGTGTACACCAACTGGGGCCTGAACAAATTTTTTTTTTGATAGGTAATAAGAAATTTATTAAAAAATCAGGAGAGAATTATGTACAAGGGGATGATACAACGCGTACAATCCCAATTACACTTGAAAAGAACAAAATTCAAGAAAATCTAAGAAATTTTCACAAGAGAGACAACCCAAAGCAAAATCCCAATCGTTCACCCCCCTAGAAACTTCAATGATTCCTTTCCATCCAAATGCACCACATCAAACAGTGAGGAATACACCTCCAAATCACCACGTGACAGTGCTTCCCAAAGGAGCCTTGCCAACAAACCAGGAGATCCAAAACGGTTCTAGGCATCACCCAAAGAACACCAAAAAGGACAAAAACCATTTTCCAAACCTCCCTCGAAAAAGGGCAGTGAAGCAGCAGATGATGATAGAGATGACAGAATTTGTAGAAGGCCCTATTTAAGTTGTTAGACAAGAGTCTTTTGAAGGAAAAATTTCGAAGATAGTTTTATTCAAAAGAAAGGCATAATTTAGTGACTTCAAGATTGTCTTCCAAACAATACATACTAAAGTGAATTGTTTAAATTAGTTAACGATCAGTATCAAATACAGGTAATAATATTAGCAAAAGAACATTCTGAAAAACTATAAATAGATCTTCTTTCAGTAGAAAGAGAATGAACGTTAATTTGATGTTGATCCTTTTGAGGGACTATGCTAGTAAAACAATGGTTTATTGACTAGATTAGCATTCAACATAGTTGCCCAAAAATTGAATAAATTCATAATTTAGAAATAGGGTGCTGCAATATTGTCCCAAAATATTTGTAAAGGTGGACACCATCTGCACTGGGGCTTGAACAATATTAAATATATCTAAGTCCATATTTGAAGAAGATAAATATTACAAGAATTTGTAGAAGGTCCTATTTGGAGTTGATAGAGATTACAAGAATCTTCTTAAGGAAAAAATTCGTAGATAGTTTTCTTTTCCTACAAAAGGCAATGAATTAGTGACTTCAAGATAGTCTTCCAAACAATACATACTAAAGAGAATTTCTTAAATTAGTTAATTGCAAGTATTTAATTGGAAATGAAGGCATAGCATGGTTTATATTTATCTCAAACCGAACAAAATCCTATTCCTATCTAGCCATATGGGTCAGCATCACCAACGTTCTTTGCCATCTAGCTCTATCTAGGACACCGTCCATTCTCAAATCACACATTCACATCTTCCCCCTTGTTTCCTTTTTCTGGGTAGTTAGTGTATGATGTACTTTTTGTTGGTCCACTTTCCAATAGCTCGAGCTTTTAGGATTGATGGTTTTTAACATGCTATCTAAGTTAAGTTTGCCTTTTTGTTTGATGTATGTTGAAAACAAATTTACCATTATCCAAAAAATATGAAGTCCTTTTCTGGTGTACTCAACTATTAGCTCATATACAAATTTTTTTATGAGCTATAATTCTGAAAGCATTTGAATTTAGTTACACACATCTTTCCAGAACAAGACATTGCACTCCTTGTATTAATTTGAAATCAATTAAGCGATAAATCATGGAAAGACTTTTAAGATTACTTGTAACTTTTTATTTATTTTTTGATAAATAACTTTTTATTTATTGAATAGATGAGTTGTAACTTAGTCCTTGATAAATGCACGTACATATTGATAGTCAGATACAATTAATTGCTATAAATCCCCAAAATTGATATCCTCTAAAATGATCTGAGTAAGAGAAATTATACAAAGAATCACTGATAAACAGGTTAAGAACAAATGCAATCTATTCAAAAGAAAAAAAGGATAAACTAAAGTGTAAGTGTTTTTGTGAGAGAGAGAGAGAGAGAGAGAAAGAGTTCAAACAGTGATAAAAAAAATTTACTTTTTAGGAGACTATCTGGTATAAAAAAAACAAAACCATTAATAAGAAGATTACATGTTGAAGCTTCAAGCTTATTTCTCACTATCAAATTTTACCCAAAAAAAAAAAAACTTGCACACATTAAGTTACTTCTGAAAAAAAAAAACAACAAATAGATATCGTTCCCTTGTATGTATAACTTTGTACTAGCACCAAATGCATTATGTTAACAAAATTATGAAGGTAAACTACATACTAAATACTAACCAACTCCATCCAGGCTATGTCTGATTCATAATAATCATTTGATAGGAAAGCATTGGCTTTGCTATGGAGCAATCGTTTCAAACTACACAAGGCAAGAAAGATTCAGAAAAGATTTGAAGTCTAATAGAAATCAGCATATTCTTTACCGATGAACTACAAACAGAAAACTGAGAACATATTACCTAGATGAGCTGGTCAGGTCCCCTGCTTTATGCAATAATTCAGCAGCTTTCTTGAGGAAAGGATTATACTCTTGAGAGAAAGGAACGATATATAGATCATGGGTGGAATCAACTGAACGATTTGTAACGTCAGCTGAATCTTTAGAAAGAGAAGATTCCAGAACAAATTCACTATGCCTTTTGATAACATTAAAAAAGCCGGTTGCATCTTCTTTATCCTTGGTTAGACTGTCCTTCCATAATTGAAATTCCTATACAGGAGAAACTAATTTGTTTTCATGTATGTAAAACAATTTCTTTTTGATGCATATGATTAACTTTACCAATAAATACCATTTTGTCCATGTCTGGCGGATAGAAGTTTGCACCAGGTGGTTTCAGCATAGGAAAAGCAGCTCTATATTCAAGACCCTTCCACCCAGTAACTTGCCGTGTGGCTTCAGGAAGCAACTTTATGGCTGAATCTGCAGTTGTCAGAAATGCCTCGTTCTCATCAAGACAAGACCTGTTCATAAAGAATGATGTTAACATGGAGTGGAGGGTGAAGCAGTGAATTCAAGATCTACAGGGTTCGGTGCATTTGTAACCTATCAATGAAATTTTTTAAAAATAAAAAATAAAAAGCAAAATAATGATATCAGAGATTTTTTCAAACATGCCAAAAACCTGTAAATATTGAATAACTTCTTTACAGAGAAATTGTTGTATATTTGTTCACAGAATAACTTAGTTGGGCTTCTTCGAAATGCAATTTAGTACCATTAAATTAGCTAAAAAAAACTTTTGTTTTCTATTTTTTTGTTTTACTTTTTTTTCAACTCTTCCCTTTTTAAGAAAATCAACAGGTGCACGCACTTTAATACACACAAAGATGTGTTCAATTGAATAAAGTGACAAGTACACACATATAAAGGAGCTCGTTTTGTCTAGATTTTGAGTCACGATGCTGACTCCCCATAATCTATATCAAAGCATTACATTCATGTCTGTGTCCACAGGACATAATTAATTATCCTTGCTCATGGTGGTAAGCAAGGCAGGTGGTATCAAACTTCAGGTGAGAGCTACGGTGATGGTAAGACTGAAGGGCAGCATGGTGGTGGCAGCCATGTCCAGTGGTTGAGGTTCGATAAAGACTTTAGCATAGATTGGAGGTGTTTGTTTGTATGAAATCAGATAATGTTAAGCAAACAACAAGTCAGTTGAATATCTAACTATGGCAGACTGCAAACGGAATAGAACAAATTGAAGTTGAAATCTATGTTAGCATGAAGTAGGTAGGTTTATTTTTTTTTTCAACAAGTATCTAGCTAGGATTAGTATGGAATTGGCCCATATCGAGTATCCCACAACTCATTCCAGAGAAATCTCCTTAGCAACTTCTCTAATCTATCTGATGCGTGGGACGGAATGGTAAACAGAGGTAAAAAACATTAATAAGTACAAAGGCTCAACAACGTGCTTTTAACTTTAAGTAGTGTAATTCTGCCCCCTTAGGATAGATATAATTTCTTCCAAATTGACAATCTTCGCTCCATCTTCTCTAACATAGGGGTCCACACAGCTTGCGCCTTAAAAGACAACCCAAAGGCATACCCAATTAATTCATTGGCAAACTTCCAACCTTACAATAGAGAATATCTGCCAGCTCATCTATACCCGCAACATCTCCTACCAGGACTACATCACTCTTACAGTGTTACTCAGATAACATTCAAAATGGTAACTGCCTCAAAGCAGTTCAGCACCATTCTGATATACTGGAGTTGCTCCCACTCTGCATCACAGAAAAGGATCATATCTTCGGCAAACAATAGATGAGAATCCTCAACCCATCAATAGTCCCATTTTTTTCAAGATGACGAGGAACCTCACCAAGGCAGGACCCTTCGAAGTTCGGACCCACCCGGATACATGACCCCATCTGCTAGAAATAATACCATCACCAACTCTAAACCCACAAACATAACCCATGGCATTTGTCCTACTCAAGACCTCCATCATTATAATAAATAGCAAAGGCAAAAGAGTATCGCCCTATATCTTTATTTTTTGGTTAAACTATTGTTTTCGTCTCTAAACTATACATACAGTTTTGTATTTCGTCCCTAAACTTTAAAAAGTTCGTTTTTCATCCTTGAACTTTGAAAAAGTACATTTTTACACATGAATTTCATTCCTGGACCTTTTTATAAAAGGACGAAATTCATGTGTAAAAATGAACTTTTTCAAAATTCAAGGACGAAAAACGAATTTTTCAAAATTTAGGGACGAAAAACAAAACTCATATATAGTTTAGGAACGAAAACAATATTTTAGCCTTATTTTTTTAGTTGTTAAAAACTAACATTATGGATTAATAAACACTACAATTTAAAAGAATTAATTTTGGACATTCCATTGTATTTCACTTAGTTTTTACTATTTATTTCATTCTTTTTTTCTTAAACTGTTTTTAGACTCTTTTTATCTTACTATAAAAATGAAAGAAAATTTGTACATTTTTATTTCACATCTATAAAAATGAAAGAAAATTTGTACATTTTTATTTCACATCTACATTATTCAACTTTATAACAGATTTAATTTGATAATTTTATTCAAAACTTTCATATCCATAACAACATTTTAAGCTTGAGTACCAAAAAAAAAAAAACAATTTAAACAATGAATTCTACTGCATTTCACAGATAATAATCAAGCTAATGCGAGAAGCACGAAGAAAATTTTATTTTGTTTTATTGGTGATCTTGTTTAAATTTAAAGGTCTTTTTTTTTTTTTTTTTTTTTTTGGTAATTCAATAAGTTGACATTTCCTAGTAGTCTATATAAGCTTGCTATTGTACTCCCATGGAGAAAGTTTGATTGATTAATAAAATTTCTATTAGAATTTTCCAATGGTTTGGTCCGAACTCCAACCAACCTTAGGTGTTGACTCCTAGGTTTGTTCTCTCTTGCTTGGTGCTAACTCCTAGCAAGGCTAGGTGGTGACTACTAAATTATCTATCTTTTTCTGCTACATTCTTCAATTTTGTTGTTGCATCTGTTTTGGTCTCGTACTGCACTAATTTTTTATATTAGAGCCCGTTGTTCTACATCAGTCACTCACAAAGCTTAATAGAGTGCCATTCTAAGGAAGACTTACCATGGACTCTTATTAATCGCATAATACATCCATTTTAACTTGTCTAACTCCGATGCATCAGCACGATCCTTCAACCAATCTCTTAGAGCTGGATTACTATACCAAACCTGAAGGAAAATAAAATAAATAAATAAATATTGGAAAACAAAATTTAGGACGCACCAAATCTGGTAACATAGCTTTACTAAAAAATTGAGTGGATATTGTCAATTATAGCAACCTCCTTTTAGAACATATAATAAATTCCCAAAGAATTCCGTTATTTGTAAGAGAAAATATTTACATGGTTTAAAGATCCTTATGTCAGAAGTGGAAACTATCATTTACATTCATATCACAGGATCCTAATATTCAGCACTCAACCAAAATTTAAATATTTCTCCCATAATAAGAAAACAGTGGTTATTGAGCAATAAAAGACTTTCATGGACCTGAAATATCCCAGACCTATTACCTAAGTCATGCTAGAACAACCAAAATTAAGGTTTTCTCATGTCAAATGGACAAGTCAATCTTGGGAGATCTAAATAAAAGACACACAAGACTCCAAGATCCAATCGACATAGGCACTGGATTACAAGAAATATCTCTTGTCAAAGTCATTGATACCCTGTAATAAATTATCTCAGCCTTTCTATTGTCAAATTTCACATCAATTTTTTTTTTTTGATAGATAAAAGTATTTTATTAAGAATAAGCTCCAAGTGCATGCACTCAAAGAGAAAAAGGATTACAATGAAGTAGAAATATCAATAATATAAGATTCTAAAAAATCACCTATTGAAGAAGATGTGGTAAGTCCCTATGCACGAGACCAGTCGAACAAGGTCCCAAAGAAAATTTCTATAATTTTACCCACAGGATTCTCAATATTCTCAAAAGTGCGGCGGTTTCTCTCCCGCCATATGGTCCACATCAGGCAAGAGGGAACCAAGTTCCAAACTCCTGAAGAACTCTTCCCAAACCAATTCCACCACCCAAAAAGAAGCTCTATGACTCGATCTGGAAAGACCCAAGATATTCCGAAAGTTTGAAGAACAAAACTCCAAACCTCCCTCACCACCCCACAATGTAATAGTAAATAATCCAGAGTCTCCCCAGCGCCCCTACACATACAACACCAACCCGCCATCACATAACCACGTTTCATCAGATTCTCACAAGTTAGAATTTCGTTGAAGACACTCAATCCTCTTGGCTACACTAGCCGGGATAGAGAACAAAGAAAGATAATATGTAGGCAGACTAGATAAAGTACTCTAAGCAAAGTTAAACGCCTTCCTCTAGATAAATAAATCTTCTTCCACCCTGCCAAACGCCGCTCTATCTTCTCTATAATGAGATTCCAAACCGCCAAGGCTTTGAAGGAGAATCCCAAGGGCATGCCAAGATATTGTAATGGAGGGATCCAATACGACAATAAAGACATTCCACCAAAGCAGTCAAACGTCCCACTTCCCCTTCAAGAACCATTTCACTTTTGGTCATATTTACTCTAAGGCTAGTTACCACCTCAAAGCATGTTAGGACCATATGGATGTATAGATCTGTTCCGGATAAGCATCACAAAAGAGGATCGTATCATCTGCGAAGAGGAGATGAGATATAGAAACCCCTAAATCATTAGTTTTCCGTAACATCCCACTTAGCACCTCTATAATCAAAAGAAAGAGCAAGGGGGAGAGAGGATCACCTTGCCGCAAACCTCTAGTACTATAAAAAAATCCAATGAGTGACCCATTAACAATCACAGAAAAGCGAACCATAGAGTTACAAGCTCTCATCCACCTAATCCATCTACTCCCGAATCCCATCTTCTCCAAGAGAAAGTAAAGGCAATCCAAATTGACATGGTGATATGCCTTTTCAATATCCAATTTGCAGATAAGCCCTAGAAGACAACTTTTAATCCTACTATCCAAGCATTCATTTGCTATGAGTACTGAATCCAGGATTTGTCTACCACCAACAAATGAATTTTGAGATTTAGAAATAATCCATCCAAAACCAATTTCAATCTGTTAGCCAATACTTAGGCTAGCAACATGTAAATACTCCCAATTAAGCTAATGGAACACTCATCAAAAAAAAAAAAAAATTAAGCTAGTGGAACAAAAATCATGTATATCCGTTGCATTAACCTTCTTAGGAATTAAAGAAATAAAAGTTGCATTGAGAGACTTCTCGAACTTACAATGTTTATGAACTTCCCCAAAAAAAGCCGTGATATCCATCTCAACCACTCGCCAACATTTCTTAAAGAAGGCCACAGTAAATCCATCCAACCCTGAAGCTTTATCTCCTTACAAGCCCTAAAGAACTTGAACCACCTCATCAAGATCAAAAGGCCTTTCCAACATTTCCCGGTCCGCAGCCCCAATAGCATCAAACTCAAGCCCATCAACCACTGGTCTCCAAGGTTCACTCTCCAGATATAATGAGTGATAGAATTGGACCACATGTTCTTTGATCTCTTCCTTATCCTCATAAATCTGCCCATCTACCTCCAAACCACTTAAGTAATTCCTCTTTTAGGTTTTAACTAACAAATTCCATCCTCAACGGCAAAATCATCATTTTTTTATAAATAAAATGTAAAATATTTTGTTATCATTCTCAAGTTAGATTTTTTTATTATTATTGGTAAGTTACATATGCACCCAATGGGTCTTGAACCCACAACCTCACCCTCCACCTAGCACTTACAAGGGGCGGAGGAGGTGCTAGTTGAGCTAGAGTTCATTGGCGGCAAAATCATCATGTACCTCTTAAAGATTAAAAAAAACAAAATTAACCTAATAGTAGCAATGCATCTCTCATGTAACAAATTTACATCATAGCATTGGACATTGACACATTCTTCTGACAGCACATCTGCAGTTAAACATCAACCATCTTCTCCCACACCTACTCGTATTACCATGATCTTCTGAATAGGATATGTAATATATCTACAGCAACAATGTCACACCAAACATCAAGCTTTAACTTCCCCAGTCCAACTTAGCAGTAGTGGCACCTTCTTACTCCTTACTCAGCATAGGGCCTACTGCTCATGCCTTTTTTGGTCTGAGCCAAATAGGGCTTTGGATGAGGCCTTTACATAACCCCTATAGCCAGTCCCAACCTAAAACTTAAAGCCTCACATACTTCAATAATAAACAATTGGAAAATGCTTAGCATCACACTTGATTGTAACTAAGATAAAAATACTGGCCGATGTGCTAGCCTGATGTTTGGAATATGATGCATCTACAATGGTCATCTTTTTTTTTTTTTAAGGTCAGATATATTCAGTTACATAAGCTTCTAATTGTATTTTATTGCATTGTGATTTACTTTCAACTACCCTAAACATTTCTTCTTTTTGGTCATTGACAATCAAATAAATTCTTGAACAACTATTTGGATCAAGATAAAAAAGAATAAAAATAAAAACTCTTTCTGAATTCCATCAAATGCAGAGCAGAGACTAGATGTGAAGTGTGCCAGACAACGTGATAATAATGTTCATGCATATGAAGTATCTAATGCACTTAGATATGTTACAAGCATAAATGAGTGTGATGTGTTTTGTGTTTATGTACATATACACACACAACCTGCAGGTAAAATATTTCATCCATGATTGTTGCCGCCTTGACAAGCAAAACCAAAGCTTCCTTGTCTGCATCTGTAACCCCTGTCAACTGCATCAAGTTAAAATTTATAAATATATATTAGAGAATATATTTTCAATTCATAACAATCATAAGGCATAAAACAATTGTAATATAGGGGGTGAAAAGACATCAAAAAATTAGTATGCTAAATTTTGGAATAAGATTAGATTTAACAGTACAACTCGATCAACAAAGGAAAGGTACAGTGCCCCAATTTTTTCACTAAATTTGTAATTTCTATGAACTTTCAAATTAATTTCTATAATAAATGTCTGGCTGAATATAGACGAATTGCATCCTCCAATGTATGTTTTTCTTTTATAAAGAAGTAAATAAATTTATTAGAATAGGAAAAGAGAATGACACATGGATGTGTACAATCCCTTTTCAAAGAATACAAATCACAGAGGAAGAGAATCAGTAAAATCAACAAAAGACATCGAAGGAAGCTTTGGAGTTTTGTTTTTCGTTCATTTGGAGTAGATTGGGTGATCTCGGGGTGTGTCTTGGATCATGTGGCTGTTTGGAGGAATTGATTTGGTAAACATTCTTCGGCTGTTTGGAACCTTGTGCCTTCTTGTGTGATGTGGTCCTTATGGAGGGAGAGAAATAATCGTACATTTGAAGATTTAGAACATTCGGTGGGCCAGCTTATTGAGTTTTGTATGAGTTCTCTCTTTGATTGGTCTAGGGCTTGGGGTTATACAACCTCTACCTCTATTGAGGGCTTCCTTGAATCCTTAAGTTCTCCTAACATGTTGTAATGCTTTTGGCTACTGTGTGTTCATACTTTATGTACACCATGTAGTTTTTTAATGAATTCTTTTCTTTACTGATTAAAAAAAAAAAAAGGGATGCTGATCAATGATCATACAAAGACCACAAAATATGCTTTTTGATTACAAAAGTAGGGCACTCAACTCCATCAAGGACCATCTTGTTTCCTTCATACCTCAGATTTCACATGGAGCATAGAGGCACAGCTCACCACACCTTAGCTGCACTATGGCGATGAAAATGTCCTTGCCACACTTCAAAAAGCATATACACAAATTTGGGCATCACACACACTAGCCCAAACAATGTGAAGACAAAAGACCAAATATCTGTTGCCAAAGAACAATGAAGTAGCAGGTCATCAATAGATTCCCCACTGCTTTTACACATACAAGACCAATCAACTACCAACAAATTCTTTTTGTAAAGGTTTCAATTGTCAAGATTTTCCCTAGAGTTGCAGTCCACAAAAAGAACACCAAATTTTGAAGGACCTTGCCCATCCAGATGCTCTTCCATGGGAAGGAAAAACCTATGGAACTCACCTCAAACACCCCTTTTTTGAATGGCATCCACAAGGCTCAGTCATTACCTGGTAATGAAGGAAAATTATCATAGAGCAACTCAGAAAACAAAACAACTGATTCCAGCTCTCAATCCTAAAAAGACCGAATGAAGTGAGGATTCCAATGTCGAACCTCTCCCTCAGCCTGGTTAGCTACATAAGAGATAAGAAGTTACTGAAGCCTCCTTGTGCATCGCTAAAGCAAACAGGTCGGGGAACAAGTCCTTGAGAGAGAGGTCACTATACCAAATGTTTGTCCAAAACCTCACTCTAGAACCATCTCATACCTCGAAACATAGGAATTTGGAGGACTTCCATCCCCCGCTTATACTCTTCCGCAATCTAAAGTACTCTAAGCAAAGTTAAACGCCTTCCTCAAGTCTGCTCCATTGTCCATCCTCCCCAACCTTCACCATACTTCTCATAAATTACTCTTCTCCAAAGATGATTCCTTTCCATTCCAAATCTTTAGAGCCGCTTCCCTTAAAGATCTTGGCTAAAGGAACTAAGCTTTCTAATACCCAAGCCTCCCTCTTTTATGAGGGAGTATACCACTCTCCAATCCACCAAATGGAACTTCTTGGTATCCCCAACCCTCCCCATAGAAAGTCCCTCTAAAGTTTCTCCAACTTATTAGTTACATGAATAGGCATAGTAAACAATGACATAAAATAGGTAGGAAAAGAAAACGTACTTTTAGTCAAGGTCACCCTTCCGTCTTTGGACAGATACATCTTTTTCCACCCCAACCATGATGCAGGACAACAATGGGGAAATAGGATAAATGGGAAAAAGGATAGAAACAAACAGAACAAACCCTAGAAATCACCACCTAGAATCTGCCTGCAAAAGCCTAGGCATCACCACCAAACGAAGAAAAGAGACGCATCTCAAATCATAGAAATTTTCATTAATCATCAAGTCCCTTGAAAATGAGTACAAGCTTTGCTTAAATAGGCTACTAAGTCTTAACATAAGAAACCCTAATTCTAATGGGCTCAGCCCAATTATTGGAATTAAAATACTAATAAACTTGATTAGATACTAAGACCTAAAATAAACATACAATCAACTTTGAAATTAAAGATAAAAATAAAATAAATATTCTGCTCCCGTATCAAACCGTCTTCCCACCTTTTCCAAAATAGATTCCAAATATATATATATATATATATATATTTTTTTATGACTAATAAGTTTTATTAAAGTAGGCCTAGGTAGAACCCAAAGGTAGCCCTAGGTAGGTCATAGGTAATGATCCAGCCTTGCATTCTAGAATGTCAGCAAGACCTGTAAGGGTTGATACAGCACCCACTAGGACCAATCCTTTTGTTCAAATTCACTTTGAATCCAAACACAGTCGCACAACAAATAATAACACAACAAAGATAACCAAGTTCGGGTCAGCCGTCAAAAAACACAATAATGTCGTCTGCAAAGAGGTCATATATATCAAGAACCCCTCTGCTATCCACACCAACTTTGAAGTCTGTAAGCAATCCACCGCCCATTGCTCTTTGTATCATTCTACTCAAGTATCTCCATAATTCAGGCTATCCTTTAATCTCTACTACATTTATATTTATCGTTTACTAAGCATATTACATATTACAAACATTTATTCATTGAATTATATGATTACATGGTTCATGCCATTCAACAAAAAAGCAACAAGTGTAAATTAACAAACATAATCCAAAATTTAGAACATCATATCCACATCCTATGTCAGACCAAATAACTTCAGGATCCTTTTAATTGTAAACATGTAATCAAGTTAGTAACTGTCAGCTAAATGGTTCATAGTCAGATAAAATAGTAAACATGATATTGCACAATGAGTGTATCTTATCCCAATTGAATGAAAATAAAGGATTGAAGGAAATAACAATAAACAGATATAATTTCAATAATGGCAGCAGAATAATAGATGTAACAAATTCCAAAAGGTTAACAACCTCAGCATTGAGTGAAACAGAAGCATAACGACGGAGTTGCTTCTGTAGAGCCAAACTTCGTGCAACAGTGTTTTCCTTGTACCTTAAAAAAAATTTAAATTACTAGAATAAGCACAAAATAAATGTTTAAATGTCTGTTTTCACATAAATGACAGATTTTCACCAGTGTTTAAATTTTCTCCACTTTTAGATATCGGCCAGATATATAACGGCCAAAATATTGTAAATATCAGCAATACATCTCTGAAAAATCAGTAAAAATACTAGAAGTCTTGGTAAAAGAAGAAATTTGAAAAATCAGAAAAAAAAAAAAATTGATAAAAATTGGAATTTATCAGCCAATATATCAATTTATTGGTCACATATTGGAAAACATATAAAAAATTATCCGATTAATAAAATATTAAAATATCATTTACCACGAAAAATATCGGCCGATATCTCAAATATCAATGAGATGCCCATCTTCTTGGCTCACTCCAATATTGCCAATAGTTTCCACATTTCAAACATTGTTCACTTCTAAAGCTTATCTTATAAACACAACCAAATGCAGCCTTGCGCATCAAGAGTACACTGGTTTCTTAATCAACTTATTTCTTACAATTCACTCCCCTCCCCCCCCCCCCCGCCCCCCAAAAAAAAAAAACAATGATTACATCTTCACATGAGCTAACAACAGTAGAGATACAACTGTGCTGAACATACCTGTGTTCAATTATGTCAAAAAGTCGACCATATTGCCCATTTACATCATAGGGGACATATTCAGGATCTTCTTTAGCAAGTAAGCTTCTATACTCCTCATAAGAAATGTATTTAACAGCAGAGACTTCCGATTCCTATCATTAAAGAGAAAGCAAAGACATGCAATCAGATTTTCTGGCTGTCGGATTATGCATGTGGAATGACAGAAAGCTGTATTGCGTGTTAAAACGCATCTTTTTATATATGATGACTAACAAAAGATAGAGGTCTAGAAATCACTTTTATAATGGACAAATGTATCACTGAATATAATTGCCAAATCACTTTGATCTGAAAAACCAACATGCTTACTTGAGGAGGAAAGAATTACTGTAGTTGAAATCAATAGTGCCTTATGTCCTTCCTTTATTCCATTTTCTTCCATTAGACACACATATGTATATGGACAATTTCATGAAATGACGAAGTTGACTTTGAGATATCAAGGAAAATATAGATTATAGAATAGCTTCCATGCTTACATATTTTGGGAGCTCACAAACACAACATACAAACACTACACATATTTTCAACTTACTTGAAAGATTCCAATGCCTTCTTTAATGCCCAATTCAATAACCACAGACAAGTCAAAACAAAATGGATGTGCCTCAAGGACAAGTCAAATGGTACCAGAATGAATGGTGCCAACTTACTTGAAAGATTCCCATGCCTTTTTTTTTTTTTTGATAAATAATATTTTCATTAAAATAAAATCCACCCGTGTACACAGAGTGTACAGCAGGTCAGTTACAAGATGAACTGGCAGAAGTTAACCAGTTCGTATAAAGAGTGGAAATGAAAAAGGCCTGACGCATTAGCCCAATCAAACAGGCTATATAGAAAGAATTGTTTCAGTTCCTGTATTGTACGACTACTATCCTCAAAAGACTGAGCACTCCTCTCCCGCCAAATGACCCACAAGATGCAATGAGGGATCAACTCCCAAATAGCAGCAGACTTGTATCGTTTAAAATTAACCGACCAGCATGTCAAAAGCTCCAGCACATGACACGGCAAGACCCACCAGACACCAAATACTGAGAAGACCAGACTCCATAGTTCCCTAGCAACAGAACAATGTATAAAGAGATGATCTATGGTTTCCCCAGCTGCTTTGCACATACAGATTGTGTCAACCTCCCCTTGACCTGGCTTCACCGAATAAATCACAACCAAAAAATCAGCAACGGATTCCAACTCCCAGTCATGAACCAAGTGAATAAAACTGACATCCCAGTGATGACTTATGCCATCAAAGATCAACAAATCCTGCACTGAAGCATCAGGATGACTTGCGAGGCGATATAATTCGGGAAACCTTACCATCAACGGTGTGTCTCCACACCAATGATAATGCCAGAAACTTAATAGAGCCCCATTCCCCACCTTGAAAGACACATTAGCAGCAAACCGGAACCAACCTTTCCTAATAGTTTTCCATAAACTCGTCCCATACAGACCTTGAGCTGGATTAGAGCACCAACCCCCCCTCATACTACCATATTTAAGATCCACAATTTTACGCCATAAAGCCTCCTTTTCCGCGGCATACATCCATAACCATTTGCCCAATAAGGCATGATTAAAGAGCACTAAGTTTCTAATCCCCAAGCCTCCACATTGAATTAGAGTGCAGACTCAGTCCCAACTTACAAGATGGTATTTGAATTCCTCTTCCATTACTCCCCACAAGAAGATTCCCATGCCTTCTTTACTCCAGCTTAAATTAATTGTACCAAAATGAATGGTTACCAAGCTTATATTAGGCCTTGCTTTTATGGGTTTATTGCTTAATAATTTATATAATGCTAAAAATACCAGGCCCGATGACACCTCTTAACTAAAGTTTATACAATCAACGGCATTGATGGATTTTTGTTTTTGATAGATATGACATTGACTGATTCTGACAAAGATCTTCATATCTTCTAGAAATCCAAGACATTAAATTCTACCCTTCTTTTAGATAATCCTTAATCATTCAAAATATTACGTTGGAAGACCTGAAATTTTCCAAAATAAAGACAACTCTGAATCAAGAATGGACTCTTTTGTCCGAAAAGAATTTTCTACACAATAAGAGTCAATTATGTTTTATCCGCTAGGATGGTGGGTAAAACAGAATAAAGTTCTACAAAGGAAACCTGAAACATCCTAAAAGAAAACTACTTTTTAATCAAGGATGGCCAAGTTTTTACAGATGAATTTTCTGGATAACAAGAATGAAGTAAGTTTTTTCCGCAAGGGTGGAAGGTAAAACAGGATAAGGTTCTATGAACATAAAGATAAAGATTTAGGGAAAATTTAGAACTCAAGATAAAAATTGTGGTTGTGAATAGCAGAACATAA
>BKZX01000576.1:311076-329465 GCA_014362285.1 Fagus crenata
GTGAATAGCAGAACATAAAACAAAAATAATGGCGCTTCCTTCCCTTTTAACAGCCAGGTGGAAGGTGAGATTGTGGTTTCAAAAGACACTGGGTGCGTGTGTAACTTACCAATAAAAAAAGTAATGGAAATAAGGAAGAGGAGTAGGAGGAAGGTGAGACATTAATGTTAGACCTCCTAAGGTCTCTAGGAGTCATAGAATCAATGAATTCCCACCACTAATAGAAAGTATGAAGCAGCAAACTCACCATCAATCCCATGCAATTGGTTATAAGGCTTTGGTGGGTCTTTCTTGCTTATCCATGGGGTTCAGTTTAATATTACCCTTATATAATGTGTCATGTAATCCTCTGTGTCACCAGCATACAAAATTTACAGCTGCGGATTAATACCAATTGACTGTGTAACCTGAATGAACAATAATCCTTGCAATATCCTTATCCCAAATAAGTATAACCAACAAATCTAATTAGAGAAGCCAAAATACTTGAACGGGGCATAAAGACTAAGAAAAAAGTTATGATGCATGCATTTATGTAAGGACAAAAGAAAAAAATACAACATCAACTGACTTGAAACTTCATCTGACAATAATCATTAACCTTCTTACCTGGAGAGTAAAGGCCTCAAGAGGGATTGGATCTAGAGTTGTGACCAGGTATACATCATTAAATTCATTATTGATGAATTTGCCATCATTTATGACACTGCACTTTCAGAATGTAAACAAAACGTCAGTTAATTAAGAGCATATTAAGGTCCTTGCTGATAAGATTACAAAAAAAGTAATCTATACATAGAATCACATAGAAAACATATATCTCATTCTTATATAGATATACACATATCACTGTTCTTCTTTTAAATAAAAGCCTAATACATTATATGTTGTTTTTTTTTGATAGGTAAAAGAGATTATATTGAAAAAAGAACCAATGAGTGCACAAAATATGCACTCAATGGCCAGCAGTTACAAAATAGATGAAGAAACAGAATCAGAATGTAAAGAAACAACAAAATCAGCAACGCTGCTAACTGTAGAAAAACCCCACACCCTCGACCAACTAAATAAGGAAGTAGCAAACTTCTCAATGAGCTGCTGATCTGTAGAACACAGCAGGTCTTCAAAAGTTCTACTATTACGCTCCAACCAAATAGTCCACATTAGACAATGAGGAGCTAGGTTCCAAATATCCGAACGATGCTTCCCCAACCAATTACGCCACCCTGATAATAAATCCTTCACACTCCGCGGCATAACCCAACTAACATGGAAAGAACGAAAGAGAAAATTCCATACTACATGCGCAACTGGACAGTGGAGAAGAAGATGGTCAACTGTCTCCCCATTGGAGCAGCACAAACAACAACGATTCACCATTGTGTATCCTCTCCGCATAAGGTTATCACAAGTGAGGATCCTCCCCCAGGTTGCTGTCCAAATAAAGAAAGAAACCCGAGGAGGGGCTTTAGCCGCCCAAATGCCTTTCCAAGGGAACAACACCCCATGCTCCCCATGCTTATCATTCAACACATGATAAAAGGACCGAGAAGCAAAGACCCCATCCTTACTACCCTTCCAACGCAGCCCATCTGGCCCCGTATTGTTAGGAGTATTAGAGGCTAAGAGTTGAAAGAATTCCATCACAAGATCAATTTCCCAATCATTGAAGTCACGAATGAAGTTGATATTCCACTCACAAGGGCCCCCCGTAGCTGGTCTCATCAAAACAGAATCAATAGTCACCTCCCGATGAGAAGAAACCGCATAAAGGGTCGGGAATCGATCCATCAAAGCCCGATCCCCACACCACATATCTTGCCAAAATCGAATCCTATTCCCCAAACCCACCACAAACTCAATATGCTGAAAAAACTCATTCCAACCAAGCATAATGCCTTTCCACACCCCACAACCATAAGGGCCTCTACTACGTGAGGTACGCCATCCACCTAAATCCACACCATACTTCGCAACCAAAACACGCCGCCAAAGATGGTGCTCCTCCAAACCAAATCTCCATAACCATTTCCCCAATAGAGCTTTATTGAACAAAATCATGCTCCTTACCCCCAACCCACCTTTCTCCTTTGGGGTACACACCTTATCCCAACCCACCAAGTGGTGCTTAAACTCCTCACCCATCCCCCCCCACAAAAAATTCCTTTGCATCTTTTCAATCCTTTGAGCCACACTAACCGGAATTGTAAATAAGGAAAGGAAGTATGTAGGGAGACTAGAAAGCGTACTCTTCAGGAGGGTTAGACGACCTCCTTTAGATAAATACAGTTTTTTCCAACCCGCTAACCTTTTCTCCATCTTCTCAAGGATAGGCTCCCAAACTGACACTGCCTTGTAGGAAGCCCCCAAGGGCATACCAAGATAAGCTAAAGGAAGCGAACCAACCCGACAATCAAGAGAGTCTGCCAGCATTGCAATGTTACCAACCTCACCAACCGGAACCATCTCACTCTTAGACATGTTCACCCGAAGGCCCGTAACCGCCTCAAAACAAGAAAGGACCATCCGAATGTATGACAATTGACCCAGGTCTGCATCACAAAAAAGGATAGTGTCATCTGCAAAAAGAAGATGAGATATACGGAGACCTTCAGAAGCATTACCCCCTGCACTGAAACCCCGAATCAAGCCTGCCACCTCCACCTTCCTCAGCATCCGACTCAAAACCTCCATAATCAAGAGGAATAACAACGGGGACAGGGGATCCCCTTGTCTAATACCCCTTGAACTACTAAAGAATCCCTCCGGAGATCCATTTACTAGAATGGAGAACTGGACCGAGGAAATGCACGCTTCAATCCATTGACACCATTTATCCCCAAAACCCATCCTCCGCAAAAGGTACAGCAGGCTACCCCAATGAACATGATCATAAGCCTTTTCGATGTCTAATTTACAAATAATACCAGGGAGGCGACACTTAAGCCGGCTATCCAAACATTCATTTGCAATTAGAACCGAATCCAAAATCTTCCTGCCACCTATAAAGGAATTCTGAGATTCCGAAATAATATGATCCAGCACTCCTCTTAAACGATTGGCCAACACCTTAGAAAGAAGCTTATAGACACTACCAATGAGACTAATAGGACGAAAGTCCCGAATATTAGTAGCATTCTGCTTCTTCGGAATAAGAGCAATAAAGGAGGCGTTGAGGGATCTTTCAAATTTGCAATAAGTATGCACTTCTTCAAAAAAACCCATTATGTCCTCCTCTAACACAGACCAGCATTTTTGAAAAAATGCCATTGTGAAACCATCAGGCCCTGGAGCTTTGTCCCCCTGAAGATCTTTCACCACCTGCAACACTTCCTCCCTATCAAAATTCCGCTCCAGCATGGCTTGCTCCTCTTCCGATATCATATCAAAATCTAACCCATCAACAGTAGGTCTCCAAGGCTCCTGCTCCTGATATAAAGAAACATAAAACTGAACCACCTTCGCTCTCACCTCTGACTCAACCTCATAAACAGTACCATCTACTTCCACCCTCTCCAAATAATTGTTACGTCTATGAGAGTTGGCCATCTGATGAAAGAATTTTGTATTATTGTCTCCCTCCTTTAACCATAGAACACGGGACTTTTGACGCCAAGAGACTTCCTCCAAAAGAGCTACTTTTTCTAATTCTGATTTGCAAGTCTCCCGCAGGACACGCTCCTCAGAACTCAAGAAACTGTTAGCCTCCTTTTCATCAAAGAATTGCAAGTCACATTCCAGCTGCTGCCTCTTCAACCCCACATCCCCAAAAACCTGCTTATTCCATAACTTCAAGTCTCCCTTTAAAGCCTTCAATTTTTGGGACAACACATAACTAGGCGTACCACTGAAGGTATATGAGGACCACCAATCACGAACCTTATTCACAAACTCCGGATCTTTCAACCACATATTCTCAAATTTAAACGCCCGTTTGCCCCCAGCCATACCCCCTACCTCAACCATTATAGGAGTATGATCCGAAATAGGCTTTGGCATTATCTTCTGAATAACATCCGGATAATGCTCCTCCCAATCAATAGAAACCAGGACTCTATCAATCCGCGACATAGACGGGTTACTCGACCCATTGCACCAGGTGTATCTGCCCCCATGCAACGGAAGATCCACCAAGTTCATATCTTCGATAAAGTCCGAAAAGTCAATCATATTCGAACTTAGTCTACTACAGCCCAACCGCTCATTGGGGAATCGAACAACATTAAAATCCCCAAATATACACCAAGGCTGGGCCCAACGCTGACGAACACCCTTCACTTCACTCCAAAAGTCAGGACGAAACTCCTCATGGGTCGGACCATATAGGCCCGTACCAACCCATTCAAAGCCATCCAGCAGACCCTTCCAAAAGCAGGAAACTGAAAATTTACCCACACTAAAGTCAGCTAACTCTAGCACTCTCTTATCCCATAATAACAGAACCCCTCCAGCTGTGTTAACAGCATCCAGAGATACCCAGGCAACAAACCGATTACCCCAGATGCTTTGGATAATTCTCCAGTCAACCTTGTCTAGCTTTGTTTCCTGCAAACACACCACATCAACCTTCCATTTACGCAACCAATTCCTGAGGATCCCCCTTTTCTTAGGATCATTCAAACCCCTGACATTCCAAGAAATAAGTTTTAGCTTCATTAAAAAACTAAAGGCCCAAGAAAACTTACCTCTGAGACTCAACAGCATGCACGCTGCCTACCTTCATAATTCACAGATGAAACCAAATTACGAAGCTAACGAACACCTTTCTTGCCCGAACAAACCACAGATTTTGAGCCCAGTTCACCTTTTTTTCGGAATCGAGAAGCTTCAATTCGCCTCAATAAGGCCAAACACTGCTTCTCGTGACTATCAAGAGGAAAACCCATTAACTCACAGATACCCCGATACTGAGTATTCACCCATTCAGAACCTGTAGAGTGAGGCCTCCCAGGTGCAGCCAGTATAGTTGTTGGTGCTAGCACAGCCAAAGGCTCACAAACAAGGGGAGAAGTGGGTTCCGCCTCATCTTGAGCCACTTCAAGCTGGGAGTGACAAGCAACCTCCTCGAACCGAGGATCATATTCCTCATGAGCCATCGAGCTCCCGGACTCCAAATCAATGACTGTACCTTGAACATCCTCAGCCAAATCCACCCGTACCAGAGCAAGGTCCATCATGGCACGCGATTCCTCCTCCTCCACCGCGGCGCAACCTGATTCCATAAGCAACTCACCCATTGGATTATGCGAACTCTCCATCGCTAGCTTCTCGAGAGTAGATTCGAGGTCGTCGGCCTGAATCTCCTCATCGGAGTATTCGAGTTCCTCATCGGCATGACTCTCCTCGTCTGATGAGTCGAGGTCCTCATTTTCGTCAACGTGGTCAACCGCTGGAATGGAGGGGAGTGACTGGTCTGGACACTGTACAGAAGGCTCTACATCCTTCTTTTTGTCCACCGACCCAGTTTCCATAAGTTGGGCTTGGGTTATAACCCGGTTGCTTTGTTGGGCCAAGCCAACAGCTTTTGTCTTAAGGCCCACCCATTCAGCCTGGCGTCTTCCTTCAAGACATTTAGTTATACGGAGTGTTTTAGTTACGGGCTTCCATTTGAAATCACACATGCGGGTCGGTCTAGGGGCATTTGGGTCCATTTTTACACGCTTTACTTCAGCAGTAAAAACTCCAGCAGATTGATTCTTAAAGTCGCGGGTATTACGCGATTTCAACGCAATCTGGCCGTTACGAAATTCCGAATCTGCATGCGATGGATTAGCGCGAATCTCTCGCCTTTCCATATTTGTCTTCCTTTCACCGTTACGTGATTTGCCGGCTTGATGCTCCGCCGCCACTGCCGTACCTGGAAAAAAGGAGTGTAACTCCTTAACGAAATGATCCCAATGCTTTCCCCGAAACCCCTCCGGTATTCGTATGCCCCCACGTTGAGCTCCACCGTGGTATTCACAAATTTCCACAAACCTACCATACTGATTTTGCAGGCAGCTTAGTTCCAACGTACTGTATTCAGTCCGTAAAAAACGAAAGAAACCCTTCAAATCTGCAGTTTTCCTTAGTGAACTCCATGCTTCAATCAACCAATGAAGACTCCTCCAACCCAACCATAGGGACCCAACAAAACGACCTCTCTTTTCAGTGATGTGATACGGGGCTGTGCGTCCTCCGTCAAAATCAAAGAAAAAGTGTTTCGCACCCACTCGGAATGAACACACGCGAGAACCCGCTGTGCGTTGAGCACCCTTTTTTGTACTCTTCGCAATAACCCGTTCTGGATGAGGGTGTATCGGAATAGGCTGTGTTTGGGGAAGGTTGTGTATAGGATTGGCTTGGGGAAGGATTTGAGGGATCTGGGTAGGGAGTGTATAGTGGGGGAAAGGCCATCCTATGGTGGATTGGGCAGGGAGTGAGCCAAAGCAAGGAGGTGGTGGGGGTGGTACTCCTGCGTGGTGGTTAGAGGTGAGGGGGGGATTGGCTGGGATAGTGGGATTAGGGAAAGGGAGAGTGTTTGGGATTCTGGTAGGGGGGAGAGGTGGGAGAGGGGGAAGGGGGAGAGCCATTCTCTTCTTTCGTTATAGGACTTGCTTCCTGTGCACACGTGCACCCTGTGCACACGTATACATTATATGTTGTTAATATTAGCCAAACACACGTGCACCCTGTGCACACGTACACATGCACACTAAGGCTTTATACATTTTTTTTTTTTTTTTTATATGTAAGTAAAATTTTATTAAAGGAAAAAGAGGAGAGGCACTACCTATATACACAAAATGTATACAACAGGAGTGCCAATTTTACAAAGAGAAAGTGCATTTATAAATAAGATCTATCAAAGAATCAAAAGAGAAAAACCCTAAAGCATTAATCCACTCAAAAAGAGAATGCAAAAATGAGGTGCGTAGCTCCAACACCGAACTGAGGCTTTATACATATTAATATGTACACACAGCTTTCTTCTTCTATCAACTGAAACCCTCATCTTATCCATTAATAAAATTAGAACTGGCACAATTACACACTTCCCAATTGTTATAATCATTTTTTTTTTCTCATTTAGAGGTGCAAATTGTTTACTTCTGTCAGAACAGTGCCAGCACGCATCAGCCACATATCCATGTTTAAGTGTGTTTGATACTCTAAACATGTTTAAGATTGTTTGACATGTATCTGGGAGTGTCAGAAGTCAGAACTGCCACCATATCGAGCAAGAATATGTCACCACTCTTAAGTATCCATGTTAATCAGTATACAAATTTAAATGGGCAAGTTACTGCAATTCCATGCCACAAATGTGAGGATGCAGTTATACATTGATAGTTCAAGAATGATCTTATCTTGAATCTCATGACTGGGAACTTGTCTTTCTATACAAGCATACAAACCTGAACTAATTTCTTCATCAAGCTCCATTTGGGATTGTTATAAAAAAAAAAAAAAAAAATTGGATTCAAGAAATGACCAACTGCATGCATAGGCTGATGTGGTTGACATTCCCACCTCTCATCAATGATTATAAAAAATCTACGCATCTTTCTTCATTCTCATTAAAAGCTTTTATGATAACTTCTTTAGCTCTATCCATCTCCTCATATATGTAACCCGTAGTTGGTTTCTCTCATTATCAATAAGGCAAAGAACTCGAAATTTTAAAAATATAAACTGTTTTATTTCAAAAATAAGGCACCAAAATAGTTTCTATTACTCATTTAGCCTTTACCTCCTTAATCCTTTTTTTTAATTTTTTTGATAAGTAATAATGCATTTTATTGATGGAAACCACTATGTGTGCATAAAGAATGAACACAAGAGTGGTGAATAATTACAATGAAGATGAGAATGATGTCAAATGTAAATAATCCAAGAAAGAAATGACATAATTGGAGCTGGAATAGCCCCAAACTGTAGCCCAATCACACAAAGTACGATTATTCCGTGCGCTCCGCATTCTCAAAAGTACGATTATTCTGTTCTCGCCATAAAGTCCAGAAAATACAGGAAGGAACCAAATTTCAGATCTGAGGATGATTCTTCCCCAGCCAGTTACGCCATCCAAAGAATAAATCAGGAACACTCCCTGGCAGCACCCATAAAATACCAAAACTCCGGAAAACAAAAGTCCACAAGCCATAAGCTACCTCACAATGTAATAACAAATGACTTATTGCTTCCTCATCACACCGACACATACAGCACCATCCCGCTAGCTGATACCTTCTCCGCTTACGATTGTCTGTAGTCAAGATTCTACCCCAAGTTGCAGCCCAAGCAAAAAAAGAAACCCTCATCGGAGTGTGAGCACCCCAAATAGCTTTCCAAGGGAAAATCACCGGATGAAAATCCCTTAAAGCGTTGTAGAAAGATCCAATGTCAAAGATCCCATTACCGTTCAATCTCCAACGCAAACTATCACCACCTACCTTAAAATAAGTATGGGAATGGAGAAATTCAAAGAACGAGGCGACCCCCTCCACCTCCCAATCGTTGAAATTTCAAATGAAAGTGATTACGGAAACCCCACTCTTCAGAGTAAATATGGCCCTCAAGTTGTACTTTTGTTTATGAATGCATTTTAGTGTAAGATATGAAGTGCAAAACCTAGTTTTCCCAGGCCTAAACAACTCTATTTGCTTTGTGAACCCTCTCATCATATACAACACCCCCTATGGTTATAGATATAACTAGTTGCCAAAATGGTCCTTTTGAAAAAACAATCCATTTCAAGGGAATTATAGGCTGCTTGGTAAGCCGTGAAACCAAAACATACCATTTTAAACTAAAAACAAGCTTTTAAATATATATGAATCCAAATGAAAACAAAAAAAGAATAGCATAACTAATCATAAGTTTTATTGGTAAGAGAAGATGATTCATTATAAAATCCGTCAGACAAAGGAACTTAAATGCCACCACAGGAAGAAGGGTTTTGATCAACTAACCACTCCTGAAGAAATATGAATATCATTTCAAATGCATCCTTTGGAAGGTTTATACCTAGCTCTTCTTGAAGTTCCCTCCTGAAAGCATACAATACATGATTTCAGTGACAAGTCTTATTCATCAAGCAGAGACCCAAAGTAACCACCAAAAAATCATCACTTATTAAGACAAAATTTTCTTTATATATATATATTTATAAGTATCACCTATCAAGACAACATCTGTATTAAGAACAAGACGGGAACAACTAGACAGCAGAAGGGAATATAAATTACTTAACTGGAAATAAATATGTTCTACATAGGCAGTTCAACAAGCAATCCTCTGAGAGAGAGAGGGGGAGGGGGGAGGAAGAAGAAAAGACGCAAAAAAAAATTCACAAATGAGTTCAAGAAAGGCAACCCATCTATCTCCACAAAACACAAGTTTCACTGGTCAAATTAAGGGCAGTAGGGTACTTTGATCTTAAATAAATTAACAATCAAATGACATTTAGGTCAACTAGCATGTCTAGCTCCCCCAAGGAGGTAAGCTCAGGTTCAAAGCCCACCTAGGCAAAGCCCCCTTACTGTAAAAAAAAAAAATATCTAACTAAGTTCCTTGTTCAAATTAGACAAGTTTAAAATGATCAACCTGCTCTGCCAAAGTATGACTCGAGTTTGTCTTTAATGTGGACGATATGGCACGAAAGAAATACGCGTGTTTTTGATGATCAGATCCAGTCTCCAGATTTAGTTCTTGGCAGTTTTGTTAGCTCTTTATTTGATTGGTCCAGAATTTGGGGATTTACTGCCACAACTACTGTTACTGAGTTTGTAGATTCGCTTCATGTAGTTCACTAAATTTTCCTTTTGTTGTACTTGTTGCTATTCTCGGGTGCACAATTTGTGCACTTTGAGTCTTCTTAATACAGATCTTATTATCTATTAAAAAAAAATAAGTTTAAAATGATCAACCTGCTCTGCCAAAGTATGACTCTAGTTTTTTGCAATAACCAAAGATAATTTGATCAATTCAGAAGCCTTTTGGTTATCTATTAATTAAGACAAGTCGAAATTTACAGATAACAAAGAAGTAAATATGGTACTTGTGTATGACTAGAGACTCCAAACAACAAATTTATTATTTTGGTAGGATTATGTTGTGAACTGGCTTTTTAAGAATGGATAGTTGGTCTAATTCGAGGTGACTAGCCTCCTAAAGCTTTGAAATGGGACTTGAAAGTTTGGAATAGGAAGGAGTTTGGGGATTTAAGCTTCAATAAGAAACGATTGAAGGCTGAATTATTGGGCTTGGATGTTAAGGAGTGTCTTCATGGTTTAACTCCTGACGATAAATTACTAAAGGAGTCTCACAAAGCTGAATTGATTTGGCTTGCTCATTTGGAGGAAACTTCATGGAGTCAGAAGTCTAGAGTGCTCTGGTTAAAGGAGGGTGATAATAATATGAAGTTCTTTCATGGGATGGCTAATTCCCATAGACGTAGTAATTATATGGAGAATTTGGAGGTAGAGGGTGTTGTGTATGAAGAGGATCAGGATATTACGGACCATGTAGTTCAGGTCTATTACTCTTTGTACCAGGAAAATGAAGCCTGGAGACCTAAGTTTGATGGGTTAACTATTGATTCAATCCGAGAAGAAGATCGGGAGTGGTTAGAGAGAAAGTTTGATAAGGAAGAGATTTTACATGTCCTTCGATCTTCACAAGGTGATAAGGCCCCGGGCCCAGATGGTTTTACTATGGGATTCTTCCAAAAGTGTTGGAAAGTGGTGGAATCGGATGTACTGAGGAGTTTCATGAGTTCTGTGCTTTTGAGAGGTCTCTCAATGCTACCTTCCTTGCTTTGATTCCTAAGAAACAAAATGCTTCTAATATTCTGGATTTTCATCCCATTAACTTGATTGGTTGTATGTACAAACTATTGGCGAGACTCCTGACTAATAGATTGAAGATTGTTTTGGAGAATATTATTCCGTTGTCCTAGAATGCCTTTGTAGGGGGTCGTCAAATTCTGGATTCGATTTTAGTCGCTAATGAGAGCCTTGATAGCCGCATTAAAAGTGGTAAACCTGGGATTATTTGCAAGCTGGATATTGAAAAGGCTTACGACCATGTCAATTGGGAATGTCTTTTATACGTGTTGGAGAGAATGGGTTTCGGGGGTAAATGGTGTAGATGGATTAAAGCCTGCATTTTCTCTATTCAATGTTCAGTCCTGGTCAATGGCTCCCCTACTAGTTTTTTTAGTAGCTCTAGGGGTTTGAGACAGGGGGACCCTCTTTCCCCTCTTCTCTTTCTCTTAGTCATGGTGGTTTTGAGTAGGATGTTGAGGAAGATGGAGGAGGGTGGCTTCACTCTTAGGCATGATGTGAGTATCTCTCATCTTTTATTTGCTGATGACTCTATCATGTTTTGTGATGCGGATTCTCAGCAAATGATGTACAATCGCTTGGTCTTGACTTTCTTTGAAGCGATTACAAGTCTTTGAGTAAACATGAGAAAGAGTGAGTTGATTCCAGATGGAGATGTGCCTAACATATCTGTTTTGGGGGGATATTATGTATTGTCGGATTGGTTCACTTCCCATGACATATCTTGGCATGCTATTAGGTTCTTCTTTCAAATCAAAGGATATTTGGAATTCTATTTTGGAGAAAATAGAACGTCGATTGGCAGGGTGGAAGAGCCTTTATTTATCAAAGGGGGGTAGATTAACTCTTCTCAAAAGTACTCTCTCTAGTCTTCCAACATATTATCTCTCACTTTTTACAATTCATGTTAGTGTTGCCAACAAGATAGAGAAGCTCCAACGCAACTTCCTATGGGGAGGTAAGGGAGATGGGGTTAATCATCATTTGTTGAATTGGGACACTATATGTTCTCCAATTGCCTATGGTGGTTTGGGTGTCAGGAAGTTAATGACCTTTAATAAAGCATTACTTGGGAAGTGGTTGTGTCATTTTTGGTATGGAGGAGTCGCGTTTATGGAGGCGGGTAATTGCAACGAAGTATGTGGTTAATGCGGGTGGTTGATCCACCAAGAGCATCCAGGAAGCTCATGGGTGTGGGTTATGGAGGAGTATTAGCACCGATTGGAATGATTTCGTTCAATATGTGGATTTTGAAGTTGGTGTTAGGATCGGATCAGATTTTGGATCGACAGGTGGTGTGGTGACCATCCATTGAAGGATGTTTTTCTGTATTTATACGTGTGTGCTTCTAATCGACATGCCACAATTGATTCTCTTCTGCTCCAATATGCTTCTGGTTCTCGGTCATATTGGAATATTACTTTTGTTTGTAATTTCAATGATTGGGAAGTGGAGGGGGTGGTGTCCTTCTTTGAGTTTCTACATTCTCATTCTTCTTTTAAAGTCGGTGCTGATGGGCTTCATTGGAGATTGAAAGGTAATGGGGTCTTTGACATTAGACTCCGCATTGAAAGGCTCTCAACCAGCGACTTTCCCTTGGAAAGCCATTTGGTGGTGTTCATGTTCCGAGGCGGGTTGCTTTCTTTGCTTGGTCTGCGGCTTGGGGTAGAATCTTAACTGCAGATAATCTTATGCAAAGAGGTTACCAATTAGCGGGATGGTGCTATATGTGCCGTTGTGAGGGGTAAACTATAAGTCATTTGTTTTTGCATTGTCCAATAGCAGTTGGGTTGTGGAGTTTTGTGTTTCGGAGTTTTGGTATTTTATGGGTGATGCCAGGGGGTCTTTCGGATTTGTTTTTTGGCTGTTTCGGATGAGACAGGGGGATCCAGGTGTGCTCTGTAAACTCGATATGGAAAAAGCCTATGACCATGTCAATTGGGATTTTCTTCTTTATTTATTACAGCGGTGTGGGTTTCCTATCCGTTGGAGGAATTGGATTAGGTTTTGTATATCAACGGTTCGCTTTTCCATTCTTATCAATGGCTACCCAAGTGGCTTTTTTGCGAGTTCTCGAGGATTACAACAAGGTGATCCTCTCTCGCCCTTGTTATTTGTTGTGGTGATAGAGGCTTTGAGTCGGTTGATGGACCGTGCTGTTCAAGGAGGGTTTTTGTCTGGGTTCTTGGTGGGTAACCAAGCTAAAAGTGCGGTGATGGTGACTCATCTGCTTTTTGCAGATGACACGCTAATGTTTTGTGATGCTGACCCTGCACAGATCGAGCATCTGGGATGTGTTCTTACTTGGTTTGAGGCTTTTTTGGGTTTGAAGATTAATTTGGGAAAATCTGAAATGGTCCCCGTGGGGGTTGTCCCTAATATGGTAGATTTGGTGGCTATTTTGGGTTGTCACTGTGCATCGCTTCCTTTGAAATATTTGGATCTCCCTTTGGGGGCCAAATTTAATGAGACCTCCATATGGAATCCAATCATTGAAAAGATGGAACGTAAACTTGCAGGGTGGAAGAGATTATACTTATCAGAAGGGGGTAAAGTTACTTTGATAAAGAGTACTTTATCAAATCTACCCACTTACTTTCTCTCGTTGTTTCCTATTCCGGTTGGAGTGGCCCTTTGGCTTGAAAAACTTCAAAGAGACTTTCTCTGGAGTGGATTAGGAACGGAGTTTAAATTTCATCTTGTGAGTTGGCCCAAGATTTGCGACCCTGCTTGTAGTGGAGGGTTGGCAATCAAAAATCTGCAGAGCTTCAATCAAGCTCTTCTAGGTAAGTGGCTTTGGAGGTATGGGTTAGAAAGAGATGCTTTTTGGAGAAGGGTGGTGGAGGCAAAATATGGGAGCTTATGAAGTGGTTGGTGGTCCAAAGAAGTTAAGAGTTCGTATGGTCTGAGCCTATGGAAATATATTCGAAAGGGATGGGAGACTTTTTCGAATCATCTCTTCATGCAAGTCGGTAATGGGGTAAGGATCCGCTTCTGGCATGATCGGTGGTGTGGCCTTTGAGGTCGACATTCCCTGAGTAATTCTCTATTGCTAGGGAAAAGGATGCTTCCATAGCTGATCTTATGTCTTTTGAGTCTAGGATGTTGCAATGGAACTTATCTTTTATTCGGAGTGTGCATGACTGGGAGTTGGAGTCACTCACTTCCTTTATGAATTGCATTATGCTAGTCCATTAAAAGGGGAGGGTGAGGATCACATTTGTTGGGGGAGTCTTTTTAATAATTTTGCTGTTAAGAGGTTCTATCGCTCCTCAACTCCTCACACTTATATTTTGTTTCCATGGAAGATCATTTGGAAGGCTAAGGTGGGGGGCGGCGGCGGGGGCGCTTTCTTCTCGTGGATTGCTGCTTGGGAGAAGGCTCTTACTATTGATAATCTACGGAAACGTGGCTTTATTCGACAAAATTGGTGTTGTATGTGCCAACGGAATGGGGAAAGCGTAGACAATCTGTTTCTTCACTGTCCAGTGGCTACGGATATGTGGTCTATGGTGTTTGGTCTTTTTGTGGTGTAGTGGGTTATGCCCAGCTCGGTGTTGGATCTCTTTTCTTGTTGGATGAGGTCTTTGGGGCAGAATGATTATGTTCTGGTTTGGAAGATGATTCCGCATTGTTTGATTTGGTGTTTGTGGCGTGAGAGGAATGCTCATCTTTTCGAGGATGCTAAGCACCACATTCATGAGCTTAAATTACTGTTTTTTCACACCTTATTTGATTGGGTTATGGGTTCGGGTATCTCTTCTATCCACTCCTTGTTGGAGCTGATAGATCTTTGTAAATTTTGATTCTTTTGTCCTTCTTGGGCTTTCTTAATAAAATGCATTATTTATCAGAAAAAAAAAAAAAAACAGAAATTAATCTAATCTCCTACAGAGTAGGGATTTATTCAGCTATCTCCTAGTAAAGTTTATCCTCTACTTTTATCCTCCTTCCACTTTATCCGAGTCATAACAAATTAAAAGAGTCGATTAAAGTTCTTTGCTTTGCACAAATCATTGAAAAACTTATATGGATACAAAAGACCTAGTAGCACAACCTTCGAACAAAAAGGAAGAAACATTGAAATGCAATATAGTCTTGAATATCCTATCATACTATTACTATGCCCGAGTGATGCACATTCCAAACCCTTCCAAATTTTCTACATAAGACACAATGGAACCACATTCCAAACCCTATTCTGTCACGAGTTTAGCATCCTCCTCCAACATCATAGCATACCACCAATCTTGGCATCACCCATCTCACTCCAAACACCACAAATTCAAAATTCTATAAGTAAAAAAATTATCTACACTTTCTATATTATGTCCACACAATCACCCATCTTTTGGTTAATAAAATTAGCCATTGTTAGAGCTCTTCCCAACAATGCAGTCCAAACAAAGAAAGAAACCTGAATAGGTTCCCTAACATTCCAAATGGCTTTCCAAGAAAAATTGATCTAGAATTTCCTCTTAAAGCCTTGTAATATGATCGAGCAGTGAACTGAACATTCTTATTTATTTTCCACCGTACCCAATCCTTTATACTAACGCATATCCTCAATGAATACAGCTGCTAAAAAATTCATTGATTAACTCCAACTCTCAATCTTGGATCAGCCTCATGAATATTGGATTCCAACACACTACTCCATCTGTGATCCCTATATAATCAGCAATGTTTGCGTGTTTCTTAACCAAAAGCCACAAGCCGATATAATTCAGGGAATAAAGATACCAAAGTTTCATCAGCACAATAACCCACTTCTCCAACAGCCTAATGCATATAATGCCTAATTAAGCCACGGATGGTCTAGAGATTATAACTGATATTTTAACTAAATTAGTGACTATACGAATCAGGAAAACATGGAATATGGAGAAAAATCTATTTAAATTTCTCATCAGTACTAATGCAGACAATGCAAAAAAAAAAAAAAAAAATCTTGAGAAATAAGTATTTTTACCGAGCTGATACAAGCGATGGATCACCGGCAGATATGTGGCCAGCACTGGAGATATCCCATAACCCTGGAAATGAATCTTTGCAGTCAGCACGTCGCTGGAGAAGCAGTTGTTGAGTATTCTCAGCAAAAATCCACACATGAACAGCTCGATGGTAATCTCCATCTCGATGAACATCTCCTCTAGAGTAAAAAATTCATGATAATTTTCAAAACCAAGTAATAAGTCAATACAAAATTCGAAGTGGACATAATGTGGTTAAGGTATACTGCTAACAGTAAAATCAATTTAAGACGTAGGTAAATTCGAAAAGCTATTGAAATTTCTCAACTTACACAGATATAAGAGACATGTAATTCAAAAAAAATCAGCATGAATTGTGCGAATTGGTATAAGAGAGAGGGCAGGGCGTACCTAGGCTTGGAAATGCCAGTTTTCTGACCCGACTTGGTGAGGACGTCGAAGTGCTCTTCTTGAAGATGATGAGCTTCTTCAGCCATTTCAACTTTTCGTGATGGTCGTCGTCGATTGTGAATTTTTTTTTTTTTTAATAGAAATTTAATCTAAACTTACGTTATATTTTGAAAATCGAAATAATCGAATCCACACCGTGGTGCTTTTTAGAAAAGGGATTAGCACTGAACCAAATATCCAAATTACTCCTCAATTGTGAACTCAAGGGGCTGGCTTCGGAGACTATTTTTTTCTTTTAAGTGGCTGCGTGCTGCACTCCCACGCAACTTTTCTATCTAAGAATAATAATAAAAATAGTAATTGTTACAAAATAAAAGAAATAGAGAGATGAGACAAATAAATGAGAGAATAAAATGATATCTAAGATTTTTTAAGTGGTCATTCACAAAGTTAGTGGTGGCGCCACCTACAAGTGAGAGTGTGCAATTAAAATGAAAGGGTAAAAAAAAATTTATATTGGTGTCATACATCTTAAATAAAATTGTGTATACTCTCAAATAAATTATGAATACTCTTATTCTAATAAACCTAATTCACTGGACCCAAAAATAAAAAGCCTAAATAACAAAAAAAAAATTAACTCAAATAACAATCGCAATAACAAAATAAACCCAAATAACAACACTTGTGAAGCCCAATTGTTTGAACCACCCCATTAATTAGATTCATTATGTTCAAAAAAAAAAAAAAATCTCAAATTTAAATTACCGTATGCCACTCATTCAATTGAGAGAGAGAGAGATAAAACCCAAAACCAAAATAACCCACTACAAAGGCAACACCACAGCTCGTCGAAGACCGGAGTCATCCTTCACGCCTGCTGCTGCCACCACCCTCACCTCACGCCTGTTGTTACCAGCCAAGCCCTCACCTCACGCGGTCACGCTTGCTGCTAGAGCTAAACAATGGACTTCAGCTCAAAAGTTTTCAAATCTTGTTTGCTTTGTTTTTTTTTCCTCTCTTATTTTATTCTTATTTGCTTGTTAGTTCATTAGTTGTTACTTTGTCTTTATTTATTCATTGATTTGGTTTGATTGTTTGCCACTTTGATCGTAACTTAGACTTTTAATATAATATTATTTGATAGTTTTATATTTTGTATTTTTATTGTTTATTTGTCTTGTCGTGTTAGTGTGTTACTTTGTTTAATTGTTTGTTTGGAATTGATTAATTTGTCTATTTGTCTTATAGTTACTTTATTTGTTTGGAATTAATTAATTTATCTATTTGATTAATTTAGTTTATTTTTTATTTTTTTGCTTGTACAATGGAGAAATTTCTAATAATGAAACCGCAAGATTTATCTTCTACCCAAGAAAAGCAGAGTGATTATAATAGGAGACCAAATTCTTTTTAGTGATGTTATTATATTCGAAAACTTGTAGAAGGATTTTATAAAACTTCATGTAATTTTTTTTTTTTTTTTTAGTGATGTCATATTCAAGTTTTGTAATGAACACCATGAAAAAATTTCTTAGAGTCACCACTGCACACACTACAGTTTTAATATTGATATATTGTAACTCCACAATGAAACTGAAAGTTACTATATATAGGCCTTCAAAGTTGGTAACTTATCAGTGCAGCAAAAATATAATTGATGGGATAAAGAGGTGCTGTATTAGTTAAGGGCCGAAATAAATTTCAGCACTGCAATCTAAAGGGCCACAATTGCAGACGTTAGTTGCTATTGTTGACCAAAATCAGCAGAGTTGCTATTGTTGACCAAAATGCTGAAATGGTTTGGCACGGATGCCAAGAAGATATTTATAACACTCCCCTTTGGATGAGCACTTGCTAATAATATGCTTTATTAAAACTTTGCTAAGGAAAAAACCAAAACCCTGTGAGAAAAAAACCTTAGTGAAGAAAAAAGAATACAATCAGCACATAATATTCTAAACATTTACTCCCCCTCATGAGTATGTAGATCTTTAAGTCCACGCATGCAAATATTATACACAATCTTCTTGAGTCGGTAATGACTTAGTAAATAAGTCAGCCAAATTATCACTTGAGCGTATCTGTTTGACATTAATATCACTGCTCTTCTGAAGCTCATGTTTATAAAGGAATTTTGATGAAATGTGTTTAGTTCTATCACCTTTAATACATCCTC
>BKZX01000576.1:340972-361414 GCA_014362285.1 Fagus crenata
ATGTAGAAGAAGAAAAGTTGCTGCATCTAACATACAAATAGTTTGCTGGCGAGCAAGTGCACCAATTTGTCGAACTCCAGCTTCTGCTGCTTGCACAGCTTGAGTAGATTTGCTGACCCCATCAGCTATCTCTTGGCTGAGCACCAAATGGAATAAACATATATTAATATCAATGCAGCATCAATGAAACAGCAGAAGTGAGAATAATACAAAACAAAAGAGTACAATAATCATTCCCATAACAAACTATTCAATTAAGAAGCAAAGAAGTGTTTTTACCCAGCAAGATGGGGCTACAGGACTCCTGGTTTTTTCTCTAGTCATACATAGATATTGTATAAACCTGAAGAAGGTCATCCCAATGTAACAGAAGGGAGCCCATTTACGGTTTATGAGACCCAAGTAACAATTTACTCAAGGTCCTCTTCAGATTACAAAAGAAATTCCATGTATAGCTTATGACACACAAGTGCAATACAGCAAAACCGAATCATTGTAATTTACCAGTAGCATTCCACAAAATGACCAAAAATTGAATTAAAGGAAGAGAAAAAAAAAATTATAGGAAAAGAAAAAGAAAGGATCTTATTGCCACCTTAAATCACTTAGTTCCAGTGTAAGGTCGCTGATTTCCATGCCGGACAGCCTAATGGCAGCCATTGTACTAGGGAGCTCCTCGCGAGCTGTATCTGCTAGCTTTGAAAGAGATGTTGCAGCTCGACCCATAGCCTTAAGGATATAAAGGTAAAACAAGAAAATTTTCATTAAACTTCAGAAAATGCGTACATCTACAAGCAGAATCATCCAAAAATAAGAGAGAGGGGTGGAGCAAGAGATGATCCAAAACAACATAATGAACCAGATAAAAAGGCATAAACACTGCTTTGCAATCTGACAAACCTCATTATAATTTCCCAAATTAGAAGAGAATGAATAACAGAAATGAAAATCTAAATAACTTGAAGACCTCTTTAAAAGTGAACAGAAGATACTTTTCACCATTCTGGTACTAAAAAAAAAGTAGCTTCAAAGTTTTTGGAACATCAACAGATTATGCTACAAGAATCACGACACTTCCAAATGTCTAGCACCACAGCAAGTCCTAAATTACCAAATAAGCAGGAAACAGATATTGCAAATTAAGGTCTGATCAACATTATTAATTTTCTGATCAAGTAGGCAGATTTTAGGAATATGAGTATTGGCCAAAAGTAAGACCATCTAGAATTCCTATATCTGGGATATAAAAGAAGACCTGCATTGTTATGCCAGACCAGGATATCAGATGAGGGCATATGCCTAACACACCTTGTAGCAGTATCTCCAAAATCTAGACATTACATGACACTACCACAACACCAATTCTGCTATTGTCCTCAGGCGTATATCTGAATATCAATAATCAGAATAATATTTTTACAACTCTGCACTTTACGTTGGAACCTAAAGATCTTTGTGTTGCCCTAAAATTTATGGACTCATAGACTAACCAATAGAACCGGATCATTCAAACAGAACAAATTTGGAAGTGTAGACTCTGAGGAAAATATTATCCAGTGAGCATCAAATTAAATTTAACAACACACCCAAACCCTCAGCAAGTAGACCAATCTAGCAACTGATGTATGGAGAGCTTCTCCATTACTATGCACCACCAAAGCTTCACATTAATGTTGGCCATCCAACAGTGGGCATAAAGTAAATTGAGCAACATTCTTATCACTAGAGGTTGCCCCAAAATGCAGAACCTAGGAGAGCTTCTCCATTACAATCTCCACCACAGCTGTGAGACAATATCTTTCTGGAGATAATCTATTGCGGCACAGCCTAACTTCTTACAATTTGAGCACCTCAAGCATCACTAAAACCATCTAACAACCACCAGATACATCTCAAACAAAAGGTACAACAGAGTGCTTTTTTTTCCCAAAGAAAGAATAAAAAAAGGGGGGGAGTTAAGTTTACAAGAATCAATCCAAAAACCAAGAACATGGATGTCAAAGTGGAAGAAAATCATGAATCAGGACAAATATACAATCCCAAAATTTTAGAAAAGAAATATGAGAAGTAAAAATCCAAAAAATTAATTACAAGACAGCTTGACAGAGACCCTAAAAAAAGAGGAGTGTTGAAAAGCATGCACTAAGAAACACACATGTATATAGATAGACATCTTAACTGAGATATAACAACAGCATGTGCAAAACTAATTATAACAAAGAAGACAGTTATAAGGTGTTGAGCAGAAGACAGGAGAGAAAGGAAACACCGTACTTTCAAAGATGAGGAAGCCTCGGAGGTTCAACTAAAGTTGTTTTGTTTTTTACTAGATCATTGTTTGAATGGTCTCATATTTTGGGTCTTAGTGATATTCATTCTATTGTAGATTTTATTAATTCTCTAACATTTCAATTGTAATTCTCATTCTTTGTAATTCTTTAGTTCCTCTAAATAAATAAAATTTTATTACTTCATTAAAAAAAACATAAAGAAGACTGACTAGAAGAAAGCCACTAAACCAACAAGAAATGGATTCTTTCCATGTCAAAGCACAGCTTGTTGTACTGATAATCTCAAATTCATTGTGCAAAGTCTCATCCATCCCTGTACAGAAACCAACAGCAGTGATACTGATATTTCAAAAAATTGATGTCCATAGTGGTTTATGCTAATGTCAATACTACCCAAGCTAGCATCCAATGAGACATGCAAACAAGACAGGTCAGAATCCAAAAAAAAATTTGGTTTGGGGGTGAGGAGATTGGGCACTTCTAATAAAGACCTATTGGGTAAATGGCTTTGGAGATTTGGAGAAGAAAACATGCATTTTTGAAGATGAGTTATTGCATTGTCATAGGGGGAAGATTGGGTCGATGGTCCACATAGCAGGTTGGAAGTATCCATGGTTGTAGTTTATGGAGGAGCATCAATGTCAACTGGGAAAGAAAGATTTATAGATCATGTGTGATTTTGAGGTAAGGGATACGACCGCGTAAGGTTTAGGCATAATAAGTGGTGTGGGAATCAATCTTTGAAGGAGATGTACCTAAATTTGTTCGACATAGCAACTAATACAGATGCCTCAATTAACTCTGACCTAGAGTTTCAAAATGAATGGGGCTACATGCTCATGGAATGTGATGTTCATTAGAGACTTCAATGATTGGGAGTTGGTGCTGATTGATTCGCTATTTGATATGTTGTACTCTAGTATCCTAAAGAGAGAGGGCCCAAATCGTTTGAAGATTGTGAAAGGAACAAATATTTCATAGGATTGTGAAAGAAACAAATACTTCATAGGTCAACCCTTCATAAGCCACTTAAGAGCCATAAAACTTATAGAAACTGGAACAAATATTTCATAGGTCAACCCTTGTTTTACCTGGTCTAGCTTTCTAAATGCAAAAGAATATGTAGTCATAATAGACAAAAGTGATATGTATTAAGTCTCACACATAATGCTGGGACATGCAATAAAAAGAGATTTCTGAACTAAAACATAATGTCAGACATAAGACAACTTACATATAGCGTCGGGACAGCAGCAATAACAAGACTTGTAAATGCCACAGAAGTCTGCACAAGTTGAAATTTATTCATAATTATTAATTAGACAAAATTAACATAAATCATAGTAAATTCAATAAAATTTACACATGCAAGTACCCAATAAAACAGTACACCTAATGTCTACCACAAGTTTAAGCCAAAGCATACATAAACTATAACCAATTCTTCTGTAATATCCCAAAGATAACAAATAATATCGATTAATTCTAGTATGCACAACTACCTGTAAATTAGCATGGAAATACATATCTTTCATATTTTCACAACAAGAATCATTTTACTGCTCATAGTACCGTCCAACTTTGAATGAACTAGTTCAAAATTTCAAAAAGTAAGTCATGATTCGAAAATAGTTTGGACTCCCTTGTAAAGTCCCAATAACATCATTAGTTTAATTTTTTATTTTTTCAATTATTATTATTATTTTTTCCTTCTAGAGAATATGAGAGTACCTAAAACAAATTTGATTAGTAAGAAGTACTAAAGGCATGTTTGGATGATCCAAAAATAAAAATAAAAATATTTACATTATCTTTATGGCTATAGGTTTTCAATCTTTATGGAAAATCAAAATGCTCATTAAATCCTAATGGGGCAACCAACCAAACAAACAAACAAACAAAGAAACCCAATTAAAGCTATTGAAAACTAACACACACTATAAAGCAGAAATTTCGTCATACCGTGCAGGCAATGAACGCCAATAGAAAGAAGGCTTGGTCACTCAAGCTCAATTTGGCAACCGGCACAAGATTGGCCGGAACAATGGGGTTCCCCACTTCCACATTCCATTGGCCTTGTGAATTTTCATCTTCAACAAAGGTTTCTTCACTCGAAACCTCCTCTTCCAACCCACGATTCTCCAATTCGGCATTGGATGGTTTAGCACCACCGGAAGTGCAAAGCGCAACCAATCTGGATGGCCTAGTATGGGATTTCAAGGAGAGTATGGAGGGCAAAGTAGAGGGTTTACAGAATGTTGGATTTGGATTCTTTGGCTTAGAGTTAAAGGATGTGTAGGCACAGGCACAAAATGGAGAAAATGGATGTGTGGAATTAGTGCTTGTAAGAGCAAATTTCATTGTGAATTTCTTAATAACAAAACCAATCATTCAACTTTGATTTCACCCATATATTCAACAACCTGAAAACAGATTCAAGAAACCCAAAATAAACATAAAATCTCAATATAAGAAACACAGTTTGTAATAGTAAAACCGGAAATACTTAGGTCCCTCGTACCTCGACGACAAACAAATTCGGTCGTGTCTTTACACTTACTCGCTACTACTCTCTACTCCCTTCTTGAAATGTTTGAATTGTACTGTCTAGAAATGAAAATGTAAAAAGAACCTGCTATGGTTTTTTTTTTTTTTTTTTTTTTTTTTTTTTGGGGGGAGGATTTATAATTTTTTTTCCTTCTTTTATTTTCTGAATAAAGTCATTTATTAAACAGAAACCAAAAAGCAACAAAATACAACCAATAAATAAAGAATGGACTCACATCAACTGCTCAGCCTTTTTCATTTCAATAACGTAGGATGACAAAAAGTTTCCTAATTTGTTATAATTGATGATATGATAAAATGTTTCATATTTATTGATATCAACAATTATAAAAATAATTATAACATTAGGGTAAAAATTGTAATTGAACAAACATTCATCCTACTACCAACATTATTTTTATTAGCGGCAATCACAATATATCAATTTACCTTAATGTTAAAAACAATTATGAAATTTTTTCTCTCCCTAAACTTATTGTAATTTACATTTTTAGGTAATTTTTGTTCAATAATATTTTAAATTTTTTTTTAACAAAATAGTAATGTTTAAAAGTTATTTTGGAAAATAACATTTTTTCAATTTTGTGAAACTAATCTATTGAAGAAAAGAATTTCGATTGAAAAAAAAAAAAAACCATATCCTCAAATACTATGAAAACAATCATAATTAATCATTTTGAAAATAATATTATTAAGCAAAATGGAACAAAGCTGCATGTTCCTCAAGGTTGTGGAGTTGCAAATCATCTTGAAATAAATAATAATAATAATAATAAAAACTGAGTGCCATTGACATTGTTATGATGCTCTCTTTTGAACTTCGGATTAAGTATTGTATGAACTAAGATGCACTAATTGCACAACCTGCAACCCATTCCTCAAGCTTTCATTAGTTTGTTAGGGGTCTCGAAAAAGTGGAAGAGCATATCATTTTATTCATGGCTGATTATACTAGGTATTTGTCTGCCTTATATTCCTGTCATTTGTCATCTTCATTGTGTTCATCGTGACCATCATTTTAGCCAAATCATTAGGTATGACAATTTGCATCGCCCGTACCTGACCCGTATATAATAGATTAATAAAAACTTGGTTTAGTCTTTTAACCCTACTTAATTTACCCACGTATAAATATTCAATGTAATTAGATTTTCACTAGTCGTGGACCAACACGATGCACAAAATTGTCTTCATTTGGTATTATTATGATGACTTAAACAATATTACATATGTTCGATTGCATCTATAATAAATTGTTGAGTATGTGAATGTTGTATTGATATGCTTTGGACATACAATGTGTTTGTATAAATTCATCTAAAATGAGTTCACTTGATTGTGTGCCAACATCACGAAATGATAAGTTTTGATGAATTAATTTTGTATGTTATTTTAAATCAAAATAGAAATGATTACCCCTTTGCGTATAAAGGTGCAACATATATATCCACAGGACATTCTTTGTTCGACATATTAGGACCGAAATCATGAGTAAGCAGAGAGACTTGTTCTTCAGCTATATTTGTACTCACAACACCAGCTTCATTTAAAATAGTATATGGATATTCAAATCTTGAATTGTTGTCTCACTATTTTGATTATGTCGATTTTGTCTAGTGCTCCTTACAAATGGTTCATGCTCTCTATATCTTGAATGACCTAAATAATAAGCAAATGAACATTTGATAGATAAAAAAAAAAAAATTTTAATTAAATAAAAAATGTTTTATTTTTATTATTATTATTTTTAAGCAAAAAAAAACTCTGCAATGAACTCACCTGTACTAATATTATGTTGAAAAGGCACGACAAGAGTGAATGAAGGAACACGTCTTTCTAAAGAAACCTCCTTGCAAAACATCACCGTTGCTGAAGTTGTTTAACTGTTTTCTAGCATGAATTGTTTGAAGTCTAGGAACATTAAGAATGGTTCCAACATTTCAAAATCTCTTCCTCGCTATTATCAAACTCCTTCTCAATCGTGCATAATAATACTCTATCCTACCTACAAAAAGAAAAAAAAGAAAGAAAAAAAACATGATGATAGAAACAAACCAAAAGCCAATCTGAAACAAATAGGAGAAAAGTGAACCTTCATGGACCACATGGATTTTAGGAAAATCACACAAAAGGGTTTAAATAGAAGATTGGGATGCAATTAGTTGGGGATATGAAGAGGTAAGGGAGTTCGAAAGGTGAGAGAGAGAGGTAGATGAAAAGGTGAGGGAAAGGAAAATCCTATGAAAATTGAGAGAATTAAATAGAGGTAAGGGTTAAATAGAGGTAAGAGTGGGAGAGAGAATTAATTAGAGGTATGGGTGAGGTGGAAGTATATGAGAATAGGAAATCTGATATAGCATATTTAGGGATGTAAATTGATGCAGGTAAATAGATACGAGATTATTAATATTATTTTTGGAATATTCGTAAGTACTGCATTTTGGAACATTTAGTCATAATATCATTAAGAGATTATTATTATTTTTTAGTATTCAAATGTGGACTGTTGTTTCATGTAAATTGATGCAGGTAAATAGATTAGTGGCAAATTGATTAATAGGTAAATTGATCGTTGCCATACTAATGGAATTTTTTTTTGTTCCATGTAATTTAAGCCAAAAGGAGTGAAAATAAAATAAAATAATTAACAGGGAATTCATATTGGAGAGGGGAGGGGAGGGGAGGGGTGGGGCGGGTACCCACGGATACCCTGTGGAGCGGGGACAGGGGAAAGAAAGTTCCCTCGATAACATGGCGGGCGACCCAAACTCGCCCCGTTGCGATCCCTAAAAATCATGTGTGTGTTATTAATTTAAGAAATAATACTATATTAGGAACTGTTTTCTGTTGTTTAGAACATGCATAATTCTTCATTAAACGGAAATAGAGTCTTTCAACAAAATACTAATATTAGGAGCCACAGTCTACATCCAAACTAAGCTATCACGAGTCACGACACTCCTTAGCTCGACGAGCTAAAGCATGAGCAACAAAATTGCCACTTCGAGTATGAGAGAAGTTAAGTATCCGAAACGATGGAATAAGAGCTTTTGAATCATCAATAACAAGGCCATATGCCAGGCGTGATGTTTCCGAGCTATTAAGTGCTTGAATAATAATTGTGGAGTCACCTTCAATCTCAATGTCTGTGGTGCCAACTTCTAGAGCAAAATGAGTAGCCCTTCTCAACCGCTAAAGCCTCAACCATATATTTCCTCTGAGTAGCATGTCTTAATTTTCTGACTCAAAGTGGCAATCACATCACATGCTTGATCCCGTATGATTGCTCCTATGCCACCTTCGAAGCTGTCGCGGAATATTTCCCCATCATAGTTTAGCTTGTACCAGGTCCGGTCAGGGGGTTTCCACTTCACTTCCATGGGGGGTAGTTTCTCTGGCTTTTCAGTTGTGGATATCTCAAGGAACTCATTAAGATAAGGCTTACGGCCATATTAAGGTGTATTGCACGCTGGGGAGATTGAGTCGAGATTGGTTTCTTTTATTCCAAATCAACCATGCTGTAACGACAAACTTCTCAAGGCCAAGGCAAGCAGGAGATGCTAGTATATTTCGTACCAGATTCGATAAAGAGCAGAATTGATGGTGACGAAAAGGTGATAGTTCAAGGCTTGCTTGCCATAGTGCACTGATACACGAGCAACTCCACAGAGCCTTTAGACAATCTTCCTCAGCATTGGAGTAGCTCGCACACCTAGGATCCGGAGTAACATTTCTTCTGTGTAAACTCGACTTTGTAGCCAAAGCTTCAAGACAAGCTCGCCATATAAAAGTCTTGATCTTTCAGGTACCTACGAACACCACAAACTCCGCCACAACCAGTCAACCATTTGTTGGATATATTGATAGATATTTATTATATAAGTAGGTTGTAATATAGTTATATATAAGGAATTTACCAAAACCAGTCGCCTGGAAAGCATCCAGTCGACTGGATTTGGAGGTCTGGAGTCACTGCCTGAACCAGTCGTCTGGAGCACTAATCCAGTCAACTGGATTCTCGAGGTCTAGAGATTTTGGATTTTCTGTCTGATCCAGTCGACTGGAACAACAATTCAGTCGACTGGATCTCGTCAAAATTCCTTAAGTTTAGTGAATAATGAGTGGCAATTATGCAGCAAATTTAAAGTAACTGCCTATAACTATTTATGAGAGAGTAAGACACAACAATTGTGTCTTTTCATGGTGTCTCATGACTTGTTATTCACTTGCAACATATAAACTGTTTTTGTTGTTCAGTTATTTACTGCAGAAAACTTATTGTTCTAAGAAGTTCTTAAGAGTTTTTGAATTTCTATCATTTACTCTTAGGCTTTATTGTATCCTAGAGACTATTTACTAGAACCCTTAGCAATCTCTTTCGAGAGGGGACAAATCTAGTCCTAAAGACAGCGATTCGTCGTGCCTCAAAGACTTGAATCTCTTTTGTATCCTCTAAATTTCTTAACAATTTTAAGACTTGATTTTCTGTAATGGAAGGAGAAAAATGGCGTTTGAAAGGACGACAAGAAATAAGTTGATTGAAAGATGAACAAAGGCATAATTTATGAAGAATTTCCTGGTTCAGGAACTAAGTCATCTACTGCAAATAATGGTTGCTGATGAAGCCATCAAAGTGGCGCATGGATGGTCTGGTGGGCAAATCAACTTGCATCATTACAATCACGTGTTCCTAACTTGTATACCAGACTTAATATAATGTCGATAAAAGGATGTCAATTTTTGACTCAAAATTCAGCATTTTCTGTTGAAGGCCCAGGATATGTTTTCAGCGAGGATATTGACCAATTTGTCATCCTATGAAGTCTCTGTTGCTAGTGCCTGGTGGTGGTTATTTCTTTTGTTACGAGATTTATCCCAAACACTGACAAAGAGAGAGTTGGTTATAAGATTTAAAAAGCAAAAGAGAGAGACGTGGTTTTCGTGGAAATCTTATATGGTTAAGAATGGAACCCATGGTCTAGTGAAATCTTTTTTGATAAAGTGGTCTAGTGCTATATATCCAGTGGGCAGAGAAGATATTTATGTTGGATACATTTATACATTACAGAGCACATGGAATCTTGTTGGGCAGTGTGGGCATTAGGCATTGACCAGGCACATCGTTTCGTATACAAACTGAACTGTACATGTCCTTTGAAAAAAAGTGTGGAATGAAGCAAATTAGGAAGGATAAGAGCATAGGCAAGAATGGTTGAGATGCATAGCAAACTAGTTGGCAGATTGCATTCAAAGTGGCCACATACTAGGATTTTCATCCAAGTGAATTGTAAGTTAGTATACTTAATAATGCTCTTTATTTGTTTGAGTTTTTAGACACATGATATTGCATAATACTTGTTAGTATTATTATGTTTAGCGTATATGGTGAATGATAGAAATTACATTAATTTGTATATGGTAGAGTATAATGTAATATACTTATGTGGATTAACTCACCATATTCTCACATGATTAAACCCTATGAATTTGATGCCTGAAATGTAACTACCAAAATGCAAGAAAAATGGAAAGATCATAGTGCATGATCCCACTTGATCGCATGTAAAGAGAATTTACATGGAAGTGATTGAATTGAAAAATGTGTCCATGAGCACAAGATTTCAATTTGAATATGCACTATGACAAGCATTGTGGTGGAATCACTTTAATTCAATTGCTATATGGAATGTAGCTAACTTTTAAACTCGAATTCACATTTATTGTGAAGGTAGGCATCATTGATCATTTTGGAAATGATTATGTGAGGGGTGAGAGGATTAAGGCTAAAGATAAGTGGATGTGAAATTTTGAATAATTGTAAATTAGAACTTTGATTATTTCAAAGTGTGGGGGTTTCCATATAAGCTATGGAATGTTAAACCCAAAAGTGAGGGGTATTCAAGTTTGTGGTGGTCTTTAAAAGAGTTCCAGACTCAGAAAAAGACTAAGCTAAGACTCTAAAGATGTGTTTGTGGATTAGGTTGAGAATCTTAAAGTCTTGGTGACTTAAGTATGATATTATATTGGAATCAAGAGATGAATTTATTGAGGTTAAATTCTATGATTCTTGAAATATCTAAGAACCTAATCAAACACTAATCTTGACTGTAATTCAAGAATTTCTATTTGTGATATTAAGAAAATAGAAATGAGTTCACAAAGTGAACAATGAAAGAGTCAATATTGAAAGTGACTTGGTCTCAATTTCTATATACCTCTTATATGCTTTCTATGAGTTATGATCTTGAAATAAAATCTGATTTTATAAACCCATGGGTTTGTATTTCCTAAAATCATAAGAAAGTCTATAGTTATTGGAAATGAAAATTAAGGTGAAGTAACATTGTGTGTAGACTATGTAAGTTCTCATTGAGATTGAGATTGAGATTGAGATGATGCTTTTCATTGTGTATGAAATGAAGCTTCTTAGTTTAATATTTTTCAAAAGTACAAAGAAGCCAACTCACCTTTGTTCAAATCTAAAAGTTAGTGAAGGTATTGAAAGCATGACTTGAGTGTGCTAGTGCAATTATAGTATGATGTGTCATGTGTTGTATTATATATACATGGTTTTCACTTAGACTTTCAGAGTTTTGTAAACAAACTTAAGATCATTTAGAAATAATTGCATCATTGGATATCCAAATAGTAGGATATCAACAATGGATATTATTGTAAGTGATAAAATTCATGTTTAGTTGGATTTTCACTTTTAGTGGAAGAGCTAGTTAATAGGCATGGAAGAAACGAAGTGAGTTTCTTAATTCACCATAAAGATTATATGAATGGCAACTGGCAAGTGAAAAGAATAACATGAGATGTTATAAAAGAGATGTGGTCCCATCCAATGATAGTTATATCTTGCACCGTAAGAGTGAAGCCACCATAATTTGAGAAATGAGAAGTCTATACATATTAGTCTAAGACATGAGTACGTAAGACAGTTAATAGAATATGGTACCATAGCTATTGTCTACGTAAAGTCAAGTAGTAATCTTGCTGATCTCGAGATTTGGTAAGGGTAACTTCCATTGGAATGGGGCTAAAACCTTTTTGAAAAGAATCACCAACAATGGGAACCCAACTTTGAGTAGATTCATTTGAAAAAGGTTTAAAGGATAATAACAAGCTGTTGATTTGTGATTAGTAAGAGCACTAGCTTTGTGTCCCATTCAGGATGGAATAGTGCAGTCTGTTACGTTAGTAGGATGAGTTTTATCTTAATGAAGTTCAAATCAAGTAATGTCTGTGTAACAGAGACATAAAAAAGGAACTTCACCTTTGTGAACATAGGAGTGGTGCCGCTTCTAACAAGAGTTAAGGTTTTCTCTTGTAAATGTTCACTAAGCCAGGTAGAGCACAAGGCCATAAAAGTGCTAAACTATAGAAGAATTCTTTTGTTGAAGATCATTATTGTGTGGGTATTATTTCCGGTTTTAAGGAAAAGAGCTTTTGGTTTAAGCGAGCCACCAATAACTCTCTTGAAACTTTGAAGTGATTACACTAGGAGAGGGTTTAAGTTGAAAAACACTTTCTTTGATACATAACTTTGTGCGTGCTTTAGACTGAACATGAAATATTACAACCTAGTGGGGGATTGTTAGATATTTATTATCTAAGTAGGTTGTAATATAGTTATATATAAGTGTTAGAATATAAGCCCAATGGGTCTTAGGCCCAATACATGGTCTTGTATAGCACTCATTTTACTTGTGCATTACTCTTACCTCTGCCTATATAAAGGCTCTCTCTTGTACTACATTTGATATATAATACAAACACAGACTTTCAGTCTTTAACATGGTATCAGAGTTAAGGCTCTAATATTGTGCAGTTCTAGTCCTTCCAGGCGTTATTCCGCTGCCTCAGCTGTCTCCGGCACTGCCCAGCCGCCACCGTCAGTAATTTGATTGCCTGCGCTGCCAAGAAGCTGATTCATCGCCGAATAGACTTGCTGCCACCCTCCGTTCTCCCAATACTGGACTCCAATAACGACACCTCTACAGCCGTTGGAAAGATCTCGCGAAGCTTGACCCAACCACGCCAGAATCAACCCCATCAGAGTCTGGACGCGCCTTCACGCACTGCCCAAAGTTTCGGCGTTGTCACCCTCGGTTCTCTTGCTACAGAACTCCGATCACGACACCTCCACCGCCGTTGGAAAGATCTCGGAAAGCACGACCCAACCGCACAAGAATCAACCTCATCGAAGGCCGGATGCGCCGCCATGCGCTGCCCAAATATCCGGCCGCCGTCAAGCTTTTTCTGCCACGCGCCTGTCTCTTGTCCAGTCAACCCTAGTGCCACGTCATCCTGCCACGTCAGCCCTAGTGCCACGTCATCATGACTGTTGACCGTTGACTTTGACTAGAGTTGACTTTGACCAGTGTTGACCGTTGACTTTTTCGTTGACTTTTTCGTTGACTTGCGTTGACTTTTCAATTGACTTTTTCCAGAGTTGACTTTTTGCAACCCAGGTGCTTCCTACCCAGTTTTTCGCGCTGATTTCATTTTTGTGGTCTATTTTTGCAGTTGAGGTTTCGTTATGGCTCAAAATGAAATTTCTAAACCTATTCACAGGCGATCAAATCAGAAGATTTCTCATCTTATTTGTGCCTTTTGCAAGCATCGCGGTCACACTATTGATCTATGTAACATGCGTGCCGGCATTCTTCAGCGCTCTGCAGCCTTGACTACCTCTGAGTCTGTACCATCATCCGATGTTGCATCTTTTGATCCTGTCTCATTGACTACACTTCCTTACAGCATAGCAGATCTGCAAGCCCTTTTCAGTCAGGTTCAAGTTTTGTCTTCCAGTGCATCCAATCCTGCTTTTTCTGTGACACCAGGTATCTCTTCTGAATGGTTCTTAGATTTTGCCTGCTGCAATCACATGACGGACAATCCTCATCTCACAAGTGCCCACACTCCTCCTGTCTTACCTACTATTACCACTGCTGATGGCTCCGCCATGACTGTTAGTCATGTCGGCTCCATCTTTACCCCCAACTTATGTGTCTCTGATGTCTTTTGTGTTCCTAAACTGCATCTTAATCTTTTATCTGTTGGCCAACTAACCGAACTTGGTTTAAACCTGTTCTTTTCTTCTTGTGGTTGTCTTATGCAGGATTCTCGGACGGGGCAGATCGTTGGGACCGCGCGTAAGGTTGGACGGTTGTTTGAGCTTACTTCCCTTCACCTTCCGTCTTCATCAGTCTCCGCCCCTGTTATTGCTGCTTCTGCCTCCATCGAGTTGTGGCAGTCTCGTCTAGGTCACGTTTCTCTTCCTCGTATTCAAACCTTAGTATCTAGAGGTCTATTAGGTTCAGTTTCTTCCAGTCCATTTGATTGTATGCCATGTCAGCTCGGCAAACAACCTGCCTTACCTTTTAATAATAGTGAGTCTATTGCTTCTGCAACTTTTGACCTTATTCATTTAGATATATGGGGGCCCTCTCCTATTCCCACAGTGGGGGGGTCAAGATATTTTGTTATTTTTTGTCGATGATTTTTCTCGTTATACTTGGATTTATTTAATGAAAAATCATTCTGAAGTTCTCACAATATATCGTGATTTTGCTAAAATGGTTCAAACTCAGTATTCTAAAGCTATTAAGGTATTTCGCTCTAACAATGCACGAGAATATAGACAAACTGATTTTTCTACTATTCTTAAACACTATGAAACTATTTTTCATACCTCTTGTATTGGCACCTCACAATAAAATGGACGAGCTGAACGTAAACTTTGTCACATTCTAGATACTGTTAGGGCTCTCACCAATGCAGCCTCCACTTCTGCCTCATTCTGGGGTGAAGCTGCTCTCACTGCAGTTTACACCATCAACCGATGTCCTTCACCTATCGTTCAAAACACAACATCATATGAACGGTTGTTTAGCACAGCTCTAAACTATAGTCTACTCAAGGTTTTTGGTTGTGTCTGTTTTGTTCTTCTTCAACCACATAAGCGCACTAAACTCTAACCCCGCTCTCAGCTATGTTGTTTTCTTGGTTATGGCCTTGAAGAAAAGGGGTACCGGTGTTATGATCCAGTCACCAAGCGTCTTTGAGTCTCTCGGCATGTGGTATTCTGGGAACACAAGATGTTCTATTCCTTACCTTTATTTTCTGCAGGTAATTCTGATTCTCAGGCTGATCCTCTACCAAATCTCTTCCCTGAGATTCCTTTCCCTTCTGCTGAGTCAGTTAATCCCATCTCCGACGGGTCTCCCCCTGCTGATCCCTCCTCTGATGAGTCTCCTACAGCCGATCCCACCTTCGACGAGTCTCCTCTCTTTGCCCCTACTACGAATCCTGTCAACACTACTGCTCCTGAGCCCCGTCGCTCTCATTGGGTAAGTACTCTTCCCTCTCATCTTCGTGACTTTCACTGCTTTTCTGCCTTTGCCACCTTATATGAACCTCACACCTTTCGTGAGGCCTCCTCTGACCCTTTATGGCTGCAAGCTATGAAAGAAGAATTGGATGCATTGTTAAAGACAGGTACTTGGGATCTGGTTGATTTGCCAGATGGTAAATCTACTATTGGTTGCAAGTGGGTGTACAAGATCAAGACTCGATCCGATGGTACTGTTGATCGCTACAAGGCTCGTCTCGTTGCCAAGGGATTCACTCAAGAGTATGGCATTGACTATGAGGAGATATTTGCCTCGGTAGCTCGCCTCTCCTCTGTTCGTACACTTATCGCAGTTTCTGCTTCCCGACATTGGCCACTTTTTCAGATGGATGTGAAGAATGCCTTTCTTAATGGAGAACTAACTGAGGAAGTCTACATGCAGCTCCCTCCTGGTTTCTCCCAACCTCCAGGCTTTTCTCCCAAAGTGTGTCGCTAATGTCGGGCACTATATGGTCTTAAGCAAGCTCCACGAGCTTGGTTTGCCAAGTTCAGCTCCACCATTTCTCAGCATGGTTTTTCAGCTAGTTCATATGATTCAGCTCTGTTCTTCCAACGCTCAGATCATGGTATTACCCTTCTCTTGTTGTATGTAGATGACATGATTATTACTAGTGATGATGTGTAGGGCATCCAGGATCTTAAGCGCTTTCTTGGTCAGCACTTTGAGATGAAGGATCTGGGTCCTCTCAGTTATTTTCTTGGCCTTGAAGTCTCTTCCTCCTCCGATGGTTACTATCTCACTCAAGCCAAGTACACATCTGATCTTATCTCTCGAGCTGGAATCACGGACAGCAAGATCGTTGACACACCCATTGAATACAACAATCGCCTGAATACTCATGATAGAGAACCACTTCCTGATGCTACCCTCTACAGACAGTTAGTTGGGAGTCTTGTTTACCTCACTGTCACTTGACCGGACATCTCCTATGCCGTTCACATTGTTAGCCAGTTCCTGGTTGTACCGCGGTTTCTCCATTATGTAGTTGTACTTCGGATTCTTCGGTATTTGAAAGGCACCTTGTTTTATGGACTTCACTTCTCATCTCAGTCGTCGCTCACTCTTCAGGCTTATTCTGATGCCGACTGGGCAGGGGACCCTACTAACCGTCGTTCCTGATAAGTCATGAAATATGACTTATTTACATGTATTTTGAAGAGATTTTATTGGGGTTGTGTTGCATTTCATGTCTAATTACACTTAAATGGATGTTTGTTGTTCAATTCATTGAATTACATGATTTATGCATTTAAGTGTATTAATTTAATCCTTTATATGTTAATTTGGGCCATGTTTGATTGTAGGCACAAGCTAGTTCAGATTGGAGTTAAATATCACAAGTTGAAAGGAGTAAAAGAGAAGAAAAGAGGTGCAAATTAATGTTTGAAAAGAAAAAGAAAAACAAAGCCCACAAGCCCAAAAGGCCCACATGGCCACTAAAGCCCACAAGCTCACATTATCCATTGTACTCGCATCACACTAGATTATTTTCCAATGGAGCCCTAAATGAAAGAAGCGTGGATAGCAATTGGAGAGTGGTAGCCACCAAGGAGCATTATTATTATTTTTTAGTTTTCTTTCTAGTTCTCTCTCTAGTTTTCTCTCTTGATATTATTTTCTCTAGTTTTCTTTTTCCTTAGCCATGATTGGCTAAGCCTCTTGCTAGGGCTAGGGGCTATGTTTTCTGTATAAAGGTATGAATACTTGTAGTCCCTTTTATTTTTAATGTTAAATTACAGTTGATTGTTAATTTATAAATTCCTAATTGATGTATGTTTTATTCCATACTTTCTATAAGTTCAATCATGTTTTTCTTATGATTAAGGAGGAATATTACATGGTTTTAATTAGGTATTGTGATTTATAAATTGAAAGGTCTTTCTAATTATTACTCTAGCCACTTTATTTTCTCCGGTAATATAGTGTTCCTGAGTTTTATTAGTTCAACCATGTCAAGAGCTTTTAAAAGGAAAATAATCAACTTGTAAACTGTTATTAGAACAAGGTTTTTTTAACCGGGATTACAAGGAATCATACTGATATACAGAAACACCCTGAAACCTTAGTGCATTTTTACATATATTCTTTACAAAATTACCACAAACCAAATTTATTTTACTCTTCTTGCATATTGAATTACATTGTCTATTGAAAACACAAACTCCCTGAGGATCGACAACCCCTTACACGTACTACAAAGTACCGCTTATTATTGAGCGACATCAGTTCCACTACAGGGTATTGTTTTCTTCTTGGTGACTCCCTCATCTCTTAGCGCAACAAGAAACAATCTGTTGTTGCTCGTTCTAGTACTGAGGCAGAATATCGAGCACTTGCTGACACCACTGCTGAGCTCCTTTGATTACGTTGGCTTCTCCAGGACTTAGGCATTGATTGTTCTACTGCAGTTTCGATCCATTGTGACAATCGAAGTGCCATCCAAATTGCCCACAATGACGTCTTCCTTGAGCGTACCAAGCATATTGAGATCGACTGTCACTTTGTTCGTCATTACTTACTATAGGGTACTTTGCAGCTCCGTTCAGTGTCTTCTCAGGACCAGTTAGCTGACATATTCACCAAACCTATGCCTCTATGCCGTTTCCGTGATCTTATTTCCAAACTCAAGTTGGTGTCTGTTCACCCAACATGAGTTTGAGGGGGGATGTTAAGTAGGTTGTAATATAGTTATATATAAGAAATTTGCCAAAACCAGTTGGCTGGAAAGCATCTAGTCGACTGGATTTGAAGGTCTGGAGTCACTGCTTGAACCAGTCGCCTGGAGCACCAATCCAGTTGACTGGATTCTCGAGGTTTGGAGATTCTGGAGTTTCTGTTTGATCCAGTCGACTTGAACAACAATTCAATTGACTGGATCTCGTCAAAATTCCTTAAGTTTAGTGAATAATGAGTGGCGGTTATGCAGCAAATTTAAAGTAACTGCCTATATCTGTTTATAAGAGGGTAAGACACAATAGTTGTGTCTTTTCATGGTGTCTCATGACTTGTTATTCACTTGCAACATGTAAACTGTTTTTATTGTTCAGTTATTTACTGCAGAAAACTTATTATTCTAAGAAGTTCTTAAGAGTTTTTGAATTGCTATTATTTACTCTTAGGCTTTGTTGTATTCTAGAGACTATTTGCTAGAACCCTTAGCAATCTTTTTGGAGAAGGGACAAATCTAGTCTTAAAGACAGCGATTCGTCGTGTCTCAAAGCCTTGAATCTCCTTTGTATCCCCTAAATTTCCTAACATATATATCATGTGATTATGTAAAAATAAACAACAACAAGAAAAAATCTGTCATTGTTAATAAACAATAAAAACTCAAAGTGAATATAGTATAAATAAATCAAATCTAGTGTTTGACGCTATGTCCTTAAGACAGATTGCATCCCTCACACTATTATCTTAGTGATGCTTTGAGACTCATGGACGTCTGTCTCCCAGTATAAAATGATCTTCGCACGCAGAAGAAGTACAAATAATCTCTGTGCACAACGAACGTAACTAGTGTTTCTTTCTCTCTTTATGCAAATAAGACTTTCAAAATCGTAAGAAATAACTAACTCAAAATAACTTCAAAAATAAACTTAAAAAGTAAGTTTTTTTAAATGAATGAGGTAACACTCTATTTATAGATAGAGTCACACCTATTTGGAAAAGGTGTGAGATGAATAGTCACAACTATTTAGAAAAGACACAACATTTAGGAAAAAACAATGTATTAATAAATACATAAATTGGATAGACTGGGCCTGACCCACTTTTATGAGACAATTTCTCATTCACTCTTGACCATTTTTCCAACACCATCAAAATACTTGAGCTGCTGGGACCATAATTCATACTTTCTATTAAGAGCAGTCGATAACCACTTTGAACTGAATACTTCCCATCTTTTGTTTCATGCCAGAAACGGGTATCAGCTGGAGCTTTCGCACTCATGGGAATACAAATGGTAGCCTCAGCATCGTATGGTAGGAATAGATTCCGGATCAACACTTCATTCCATTTAGGTGGTAGCCCATTGATAAGAAGATTTACCGTAACATCAGGGGACAAATCTGGTAGTGGAGAAAGGACCTTGCTGTGGCCAGTTGGAGCCTTTTATAATAAGTTCACGTGCTTGGAGGATACTTCGCCAGGCATAGGACCCTCTTGTGTTAACAGAGGCTTCAAAAATATTTCCAGTTGGGAAAAACTTGGCACTAAAAAATTTGTAGAACAAAGAATTTGTGTTATGTAACAGCCGCCAGACTTGCTTCCCCAAAAGAGTCAAGTTGAATTTTTGGAGCTCTCTAAATCCTAGGCCACCCATACCTTTAGGATTACAAAGCTTTTCCCAGAGGATCCAATGGAATTTGCGTTGCTCATCCTTATGCCCCCACCAGAAATGTCTCATAATTACTTCGATGTCCTTACACAATTTTACTGGGAGTTGGAAGCAATTAATAGTATAGGCTGGAATGGCTAATATCACCGCTTTTTTGGGACTCCGAGGTCATTTTTAGTCCTTTTAGAAGTTTGAGGGTTATTTTTGGTCATTTTAGATGTTAGAGTCTAAGGACTATCAAATGACAAATTAAAAACACAAATATAATTGAAAATTTTATAATCTATACTATAATGTAAAATCGAAGCTTTTTGACTTTTGATTGACCTCATAATATTGTACCACATAAGCTTTTGAGTTCTCACAATTTTACACCTCATTATTTTAATATATATATATATATATTAATTGAATTTAAATTTTATTCTATAATTAGACATCTCATTAGAATCTTGACATATTATATTTTCTTTAATAGAAATAATATATTATTCTATATATATAAACACAATCATAATAAATGCCTAATAATATAATATATTTTATATATAAACACAATAATAATAAATGTCTTTTAATAATTATCAATTTTCATATTTAGATAAAATATAAAAGACAATAAAAATCATAGTTAGACCAATAATTTTTTAGATTTAATTTTAATTCATTTTAATTCATTTTTTTCACTAAAATGTTATCACGTGCAGTCCATGTGATAACATTTTCCATCCACTTAACTAACCAAAATCTAACAAAAGATCCAATTTGGTCATTTTCCTAAATTTAGGGATTAAAAATTTCAAATTAAAATAACATATGTGTG